>PVJX010010949.1:0-44729 GCA_004027295.1 Dolichotis patagonum | reverse complement strand
TTGCTCTATACAACTCTTGGAAAACTGAAAATTCACTTTGGGGTCCCTTCCTGTGTCTCAGGAGCTTTCTCAATATATTTTCCTACTCTTAATCTCTATTGTTCCTTAGAATTCATTCTTTGATTTTGAGGACCATAGACTCCATGTATGTGACATCTAGAAGGTTGGAAGTTAAATGTTTCTTTCTCCTCTGTTAGAGTTGCTCCCTGCCTCTGTGGTGAGGAGGCAGAGAGCTCGCCACCTAGGGTCCCACCGAGGAACCCCTGGTTAGTCCCTAAGTGGCACACGGGACTGGTCCAGGCACCTGAAATGCCCTTGTTCACCCGTGTTCAGATGTCAGGCGGGGACCTCCACGGCTCCCGTCCCTGGGAGTACGAAGGCTCATTTTCCTTTGACTTAACACTACATTAGTAATTTTCTCGGTTCATAGGGACCATGCTGTTCCAGTTACTGCTGCTGTCTTAGTATGCTTTCTGTCCCTAAGACTGAATATCATAGACTAGATTATTTATTTATGTATTTTTAAAGAGGGTCTCACTGTATAGTTTAGGCTGGCCTTGAACCACGTGATCCTCCTGCCTTAGTCTCCCAAGTGCTGGCTGGGATTACAGGCGTTCCATCCCCAGCTAGATGATTTATTTTAAAAATAGAGGTTTAGGGCCGGGGATATAGCTCAGTGCCTGGCAAATGTAAGGTTGTGAGTTCGATCACTGGTACAAAAACAAATTGGAGGTTTATGTCACTTGCGGTCTGGAGGTTGGCTGTGTGAGCACGTGGTGAGGGTCTTCACGCTGCCCCCGACATGGCAGAGGGCAGCATACGGTGAGACACAGCCCACTACTTTAATAACAAAGCCAATAACCCTAGCAACCCATTGATCCTGCATGCAGGCATGGTTTAACCCACGGAGGGCTCTATCTAATGAAGGGGAAAATCCCTGCCTAAATTATTCCCACCTCTCACCTGTGTGGGGAACCACATTTGGGACGCACGCAGTTTGAGTTCACCTTCAAATTGTAGCGTCACATAGCAAACAACCCCGAACACATGCTGTGTCGTGGCCAGGAGTCTGGACAGGGCCTGGAGGGTGGTTTGTCGTTGCTGTGCCTGTGTTCCGGAGCTGCCCTGGGACTTCTGGAAGGCTCGGCGACTCGGACAGCTAAGGGCGACTCGCTCCTGTTCCACCTGCAGTGACTCAGCGTGGACCACTCAGAGGACCTCAGGCTGCGCTTTCAGGAAATGCCTTCAGGTCAGGGGGGGCAGCCTCTGGGCTGCTCTACCCGCATTACCTGAAATGTGATTAAATCTGATTCATTTTCAACTTCTCCTTTCCCTTTTCTTTGGAGGAAACATTTCTTCATTACCCCCTCTCCCTGCATATCAATAACCCTGATTGTGCTGCTTTACATAGGAAAGAAGGTTCATCCCTTAGAGCAAACAGGAAGCTCCCACGCAGAGAGGCTTGGCCAGAATGAACCAACCCATAGGACATTATGGAACTATTTTAAATCAAGTTGTTGAACTATGAAATCAGGTCTAATGGTCACTGATAGATTCAGGATTTCATCCTCCACTGGAAGCCCAAGGCTCATAAAAATAGAGGGAGGAGGAATTGAAGGGGTAGGGATCTGTTCTCCGCCCCGGTTTACAGGCAGACCACGTGTGTCCAGGCTGGAGGACTCGTCCTGCCCACAGGCTCCTCCAGCTCCCTTTTCTGGGGTTCTACCATATGGAAAAAGGCCGTCCAGGACCCCAGTTCTAACAACAACAATCTGCTTGGTTTGTTTCTGATCAGCCCTGGTCATCCTTCAGCCGAAGGTACAAACAGCCAAGAATCAACACGAGTCCCAGTGGACATTATTCTTGGTAAATCCTCCCAATCCCATCAATGGGGGTGCTCATTAGACAGAATTCCCTCAAGAGGCCGAATTTAATTGATTTGATAAATCCCCACATTAATTACTTGGCTTCCCATAGGCTGCTGGCGGAGGGCTTCCTTGCAAGGAGAGACAACCAGAGGCTGAGAGTCTAAGCTCTGCATCCTGCTACATGGGGCTTTGGGAAAGTCTCTAGGCCTGAGAAGGCTCAGTGTTCTTACCTGTAAAATGGGAGGGTACTGCACTTTCCTTGCCAGGCCCACGGGTAGAGGATTATTGCTGTTGACCTGGGTTTGAGAGAACCTGAGTAAAGGGATGAAAAGCAGCATTTGACCCTGAGAACACTGCTAGGGAGAAGATCACACGTCCTGAAGGGCAGGTGACCTAGGCCTTCCTGCCTAGGGATGCACACAAGAAGAAGCAATTTTCACTGAGACCAGAGACCCTCCCAGGTCATCACGGAGGAAGGTGGGGACCCATGCCCTTCATTGTGTTTGGGGGAGGGAACCATCTGCCCTGGCAAGCCCGGATGGGACCATCCATCATCTTAGCATGTTCCTTTCATACATTCGTGGCAAATACCTCTCTGGTCTCAGTGGCTGGGATTCAGAAGCATTTCTGGGCTTAATCTTTCCCGATGTAAACGTGCACCAGATGTGACATCAGCTTTTACCATTTAGGACTTGATGAATAATTTGTACTCTGGACCCCTGGGAACCGACAGGAAACCAGTCCCCCCGCCCCATGTCCTGTAACAGAGCATGGTTTGTTCTCCTTATCACAAGTCAAACTGCTGGTGACCGAGATGAGGGCTTCAACACGACACCCCTCATCCAACAGTCTAACTCTGTAACAGTCGAGTTTGAGGGGAGCAGAACTCTGGGGGTCAGAGTCTTCTTTGGGTTGAAGAGTTCTGGGGTGACGTTTTGAGCAACTGAGGAAGCACAGAGGCGGGGGAGTGAGTGGGCCTTGACTGGGTGTGCAGGATGCTGCTGTGACATTGGTGACTTCTTGGGTAAACTCAGCACTTCCAGCTCTGGCAGATGCGGGACCTCGGTCAATGGGTGTCCTGGGAAGAAGGGAGGACCATGCTGACAGCAAGTATCTTATAGCCTGGCTGCCACCAGGAAGCAGCCCTAGAAATGACACCTCAGGAAAAAAAACACAGCTCACATTCCACTGGCACCAGCTCTTACTTGTTCGTTTCTGCTTCTCTGTTCCACCTTTGTATCACCTCAGTTTGGCTAAGGCCAGTGACAGGTGGGTGCCAGACAGTACTATGGCTCGCATGCAGTGGGTGTTGTTGGCCAGATTTCTGGGTCCCCGACTTCTTCTGTTTGGTGGCTCCATCACCCCCTAGAGCACTCTTGTCATAAACTTCCAGGTGGCAGATGAGAAGAAGGCACAGCGTGGAGACTACTACAGTTGCATTTTATTTTATTTAGTCGCTTATTTTAGTTTGCATTTAGATGTTCTTCAAAAGCCAGTGTGTTAAAAAGCTTTCTCCTCAGGGCAGTGGGATTGAGAGAGGGCAAAACACTTAAAAGTCCGGGCCTAGTGGGGAGACTTTATGTCCCTGGGGGAGAGTGTGGCCCCCTAGCCCTCTCCTGTCCTTCCCTTTTGCTTCCAGGCCATGAAGTGAGCAGTTTTGCTCCACCACACACTCCTGCTATGATGTACTGACTCCACATAGATCCAAAGCAGTGGGCCACCTGGTCAGAGGCCACAACCAACTGCCAGCCCAGAAGAACGTTTTGTCACTCTCAGTTGGTCCTGTCAGATATCTGATGTAGGGACGGAAGCTGACTCACCTAGAGATCCCCACTCTTGAAAGCCTCAGTACAGAGGTGACAGTATATACCTGAAATCATGTCTTTATGACTTAGCATACCCAGCAGAATGTAAATGTTGTGTAAATAATTGCTTACTATATTGTGTAGAGACTAATGACCATAATAATAAGTGTATACATGCTTGGTACAAATGCAATGTTTTTTCAAATATTTTAGATCTCTGGCTAGTTGAATACACAGATGTGGAACCAGTAGATACTGGGGGGCAACTGGACAAGCACATGGCTTTTGCTCCACCCCAAAGTGTTTCCATGACTCATACAGCATGGGTGTTCATTTTTCAATGCTGTATAACAAATGACAAGTTTATGGGCTGAAGATAATTGTGTTTATTAGCTCATGGTGTCTGTGTATGCTTCCATTCTTTTCTGCTCTCAAGGTCCCACAAAACTAAAATCAAGGTGTTGCCACCAGGCTGTGTTCCCCTCTGGTTTGGGGTCTTTGTCCAGTCTCAGGTGACTGTGGTGGGAACCATCACGTGAGGTTGTCAGGCTGAGGTCTCATTTCTAGTTGACTGTCAGCAAGGGACTTCTCAGCAACCGAAGGCTGCCCACGATCCTTGCTGCCCACAATGGTCCCCTCTGTCTTCAAAGCCAGCAGCAAAGAATTGTCCGTGCCTCAAATCCCTATCACGCCTCCAGTACTCTCACCTTCTTGCTTTTGCCCTCTGCACCCAGATTAGGTCAGATCCTCTCAGATAATCTATTTTAATGTCAACAGATTAGAGACCATAATCACATCACAAAATCCTTACATGGATTATGGTTTGAGGAACTGAGAGAAGGTGTGTGTAGACCAATGTTGGAGTTACTCTAGAAGTCCACCCACCACACCATCCCTGCTTTTGTTCTTTTGTTTGCGTGCTGCCCTCCACACCAGCCCTGACTTGATTCTCTTATTTGGGGTGCTGACTTATGCAGATGTGGAGTTGGCTCCCTTCCCTCCTACCTCTCGTGCCCATATATCCATGCCACACTGCCCCATTCCTCAGGAGCATATTGCAAAAAAAAGTTGATTGCTGTTTGGTGATTATCACCATTGTGAATACTACCTGCAACTGAGCCAGTCAACTCAAAAGCGCTTTCCTTTGGCTTCCTTTGGGACACTTGTCTTTTCTGTTTGTTTTGTTTTCCATCTACTTATTTTTTTCAACCCCCAACTCTGCCAATATTCTCAGTCTTCTGGAGTCAGATCAGGTATTGTGGAGATCATTAACACTTCATTAAATAGCTCAGCCCCCTCCCCACTTGCCTTTGGCAGATGTCTTGGGGCTACTCCTGGCTCCTTGGAGGGTAGGAAGCTGTTGCTATGTGTTTGGGGTGCTACTACAAATTACCACAGACCAGGTCGCTTACAGACAACAGTTAACTTCTCACAGCTCTTGCAGGCTGGTAAGTCCAAGGTCAAGATGTCAGTAGATTTGGTGTCCAGTAGGCCCCGTTTTTTGGTTCACAGATGACTGTCTTCTCACTGTAGAAGGGGAAGAGTTTTCTGGAGGCTCATTTGAAGGACACCAATTCCCTCATAAGAGCTTCACTCTCATGATCTAATTGCTGCCCCAAATCTCACCTCCAAATATTGTGACATCAGACATTAAGGCTTCAACAAGTGAATCTGGGAGGACTCAAATATTTAGTCTCTAGCAGATCACAGACCATGTGATCAGGTATGACCAGAAGGGATGCGAGCTACTTCTGGACTGAGCATTTTTTGGCAATTCAAGACTTCCCAAAGGTCTTTTTCCCTCTGCCACAATGACTCTGAGTTCAAGGAGTGTCTGTGTGGTTGATCTGGGTATTGGGCTAAGGTCAATAATGATACAGTCTCAGCTAACTCTTGATGTACTGAGAATTAAACTTTCAGTATTTGAAGCCAATGAGTTTCTGGAACTATTTGTTACTGGAGCATAACTTAGCTGATCCTGACTGATGCAGACAATAGGAGCCCAGAGTGGGCTGCTGTTGCGGCAGGGAAGACACGTGGGACTGGTTTCGATGCTGATCAAATGCCTAGTGAGAATCTGATCCTGCAAGCATGGCCGCCTATGTGTGAACTGTCATTAATTTAGTCAACCGTCACCTGAGACAACTTACAAGTTCTAGAGAGAGGAGGCCAAAGGTGTTACTCTACCAGGACTAAGAGGCTCAGAGGATCCACAATTGAATTAAGAAATGTCCTGAAGAGCACTAAAGAGCAGCTATTGCCAAGGAAGCTGAGTGAAACCAAACAGACCAGGTAAGAGGTTGACTGCAGTTCTAACACAGTAATGCCAAAGAAGCCACATCCAGAACTAATGTGGTCCGTGACAAGAATTTAAAGCAACCCTTGATCTCTAACCCTCACATAGTGCTTGAGAAAACTGCCCCACCCCCAAGAGGGCGCTTGCTGCCCAGGAGCCACTTTCTGTGCAGCTGAGAAAGGTTAACAGCAAAGGAAAAACTATCGGAAGGTGAAGCAAGGGGATTAATGCCAGTGCAGTGGCTGTGTCTGCCTAGCAAGCAGGCTTAGGCTACCCAGAGAACATTCTCATACCAGGGCAGGGCAGGTTGTGCCCGCAAGGCTTCAGGATTGCGGTGGGTTCTGTCTGTGGCAAGTTTCTCTCCCCTTGCCTGTCTGAATCTGGAGGTTTTGTGGGATTATATCCCCCCCTACCACCACAGGGCATCCATGTGTGTGTATGGAGAGGGTATATTACTTCTTTTTTTTTTTTGATATCACAAAATGCCTGAGGCTGAGTACTATATAAAGAAGTAAGGTATCCTTGAAGGCTGAGGCAGGAAGATCACAAATTTGAGCATACCCTGAGCAATATAGTAACTCAGCAATTCCCTGCTTCAAACAACAGACGTTTAAAAAGCACTGGGGATATAGCTCAGTGCGAAGTTTGGGCTTTGATCCTCAGTATAGATGGGAAGGAGAAAAGAAAAGAAATGAAAGCACAAAGAAGCAGTTTATTTTCAGGCATGGTGGCACACATCTCCAGTACTCAGGAGGCTGAGGCAGGAGGATTGCCGTGAGTCTGAGGCCAGCCTGGGCTACACAGTGAGACGATGTCCCCCCTACCCTACCCAAAACAGAGGTTTATCTAACTCACACTGCTGTAAGTCTGTGATTGACCACTGTGTCATTTTGGTGTCTGTGTCACAGCTTAGCTGATGGCACCTGGGCAGGAGCACATGCACGAGGGATCATGTACCAAGACAGGAAGCCCAAGAGATCCGAGTCAAATTTGTTCTTTTTGGAAACAATCCATTCTCCTGGGAGCCTACTTACTCCAAGGAACTAGCATTAATCTTTATTTATTTATTTATTTATTTGAGACAGTCTAACTATGCAGTTCAGGCTAGTCTTGAACTCACTTATGTAGCCCAGGGTGGCTTCAAATTCACAATGTTTTTCCTGCCTCAGCCTCCTGAGTGCTGGGCTTACAGATGTGCACTTGCATGCCCCACACAGCGTTAATTTCTTGTGAGGTCCGTGCTCCCAATGCCCTAACCACTTTCCACTGGGCCTGGCCTCATTATCCCCCCACCCACTTTATACCAGCGCAAGTCTGCAGCAGGGGAACCCTGGGGGATAAGCCACACCCATGCTATGGGGAGGGGGAGGGGCAGGCAACTTCCCTCTAGGTCACCACACACCTGGTCTCTAAATGCAGATGTAAAAGGCACAGGAGATTAGGCCAGGCAGCCCAGGGAGGGGGAAATGCATCTCCTGTGCGGGGAAGAGTCACCCCTGGTGCAGGCTTTTCTGTTCTTTCTGTCACAGTGACCAGCATGCTCCATACAGAAGCTGCTCCATTGACCTGGTGTCCCCAGGCACTTACTACGGTCAAAGAGTATGGCCACAGGGAAGCCTGCCCCAGGGACTCCGTCCTTTTAGCCTCCTGAAGAAGGGTCTTCATGGCTGACCTGCCTCAGCCCGGGCTGCTGACTCTCCACCTGGCCAGCAGCTCCCACCTGGGACGTCTCTCCCACCTGCTTCCTGATCACATCTCCCCTCTCATGTTTTACTTCTTCATTTTGGTGAAGCATAGTTTCTGGTACCTTCCTACCATGAGAAAGAATGCAAGGGCAGGAAATTTGAGATAGTATGCATCGAAAAATAGTCAGGCTGCATAATGATGTGTCAGCCAACAGACCACATATACAGTGAAAATCCCAGCAGATAATAATGGAGCTGAAAAATCCCTACCACCTGAGAGGTGGTACTGGTTCCGACACAGCCACACTGCAAAGCACACTGCATTGCCGACATGTTTGTGGGGATGTTGGTGTCAACAAAAGTATGCAAGTCTATGATACTTGACAGTGGCAATAAATGACTATTACTGGGTGATGTGTGGGTACCATGCTTTTTAATCACTATTTCAATGTATACGTCTATTGATCGAAGTTTGTTATCACAGTGTCTTAGCTTTGTTACTGCAACAAAACACCCGAGAGAATCAATTCAAAAAGAGGAAAGCTTTATTTTGGCTCACAGTTTCAGACCAAGACTGATCAGTCCTGTTGCTTCCAGCCCGTGGCAGCAGGCTTGTCACGAGACGGGAGGCAGCGGAGGCCAATTGCCTCTTGGTGGCTCGAGAGCAGAAAGGAAGGGAAGAGGCCGAGGTCCCAACGTTCCCTCAATGACTTAAGACCTCTCACAAAGCCTACCTCTTTAAGGCTCTATCTCCAAAAGTTCCCGGGCAGGGGACCAAGGTATATACAACACCTGGGCCTCTGGGGACACTTGTCCAACCACAGTAAACAGCAAGTGCAGGACAAAGGCAGCGACTTGCGTCTCTTCACTGCTCCAGAGGCCACCTGACTGGCTGGCCTGCCTCACACAGGTGGATGTAAGCTCACGCTACCATGCTCATTCCCACCATGACAAAATGGGCCACAAGCACATTTCCCAGGACATGACCTCGCTGCCAGTGATGGGCGACTGCCCTGGTGTATAGCATGTCTGGGTGAAGGGCGGAAGAGAACCTTCCTTTACACTGTTCTCTTGTTACACTGTTTTCTTGCCCACAGCCATCCTGAGCCCTGTGGGTAAGAGACCTGCTTCTAATGTCGGGGCATGTTTGTCCTTGAGATTCCGAAACTCAGTGGTGACACACCTCGTTGTGGGCTCTCTTTGACCCCTGTAACGTGTTCTTTGGTCATGAAAACTTTTCCTGAATTATGGACACTTTTCTCTGACCACTTTTGGGGTTCCTATTATTCAATCAATAAACTTTCTGGCTGGGTGTCTAACTTAATCCCCTCCCCCCATTCCCAGTTGTTGTGGTTTTGTTCTATTTTCAAGGTGGCTTCCTCAACATTCTATTGAAGGTTTTGTCTTTTATAATTAATTCTGCTACCTTCTTTTAAACCCTCGAGAACACTTTTTGCTCCCTGAATGTTTCTTTTAAAAATGTTTTATTAGTCCATTAGCAGTACATGATTCTATTCATCATGGGGAGCTGGTACATGTACGTAACACATCTTAATTCTTTTTATGCCCACTTATCTCCTCTCCCTTCTTCTCTTGGTCTCTTTCTCATTTGCATAAGATCCTGTTTCCTATTATCTTTTATTTTGCTCTTTATTTATTCTTTGGGTTTCTCATATAAGATAAACCTTGCAATATTCAGGCTTGTGTATCTATTTCACATTTCTTTATGTATGTTCTTCCTTCATGAGTTGCGGCATTTTTCCCCCAAATTTCCCTAGCAATGTTATCAGTGATTTTGTAGATGTTTTACTTCTCTTCACTTGGTTTGTTTCCTCTAATTTGCTTTTTTAAACAAAATCTGCTGTGGCCTTGTGGCTCATGACACAGGTCTTCCCAAGAGGTGAGGTCAGCTGTGGCTGCCCTCAGTCCTGGGACACAGCTGCCCTAGTCCTGTTGACTGGGAAGGACTGATCTGTGCCCCTTCACTGCAGCGTTCCCTGGAGCGAGCTAACTGTTCCATGGGCATCTGCAGGCGTCAGAAGATTTAGGTGTTTCTTCAGGGCTGGTTTGGTCTTTGAGAAACATTCTCCTGGCTCCCTGTATCCAGAATGGGGCTTGAGACTCAGTATCTAACACCCACCCGACATCTTATACTCCCAACTCTTATGGGGTGCCTTGTACAAGTGTCCCCAGCCCACGGCATTTCCTTTTACCTTCCTCAGGTAACAAACAATTTTTGTCAGGACGGGGAAGGGAGTCTTGTCAGGCTGTGTGAGATCCGGGCGGGATACGGGCACCCGTGGCCTTAAACACTCCATAGGCCTCCACACTCACACCCAGAGATGCCTACTGCTGTCTGTTCCTGAACCTTCCCTCCTGGCCACTATCTCGGCGTTTCATTTTCTCAGGTCTACTAAGTATTTTAGCTTCAAAAAACGGTGTTCCTGTTATTTTTTTCCCTTGCTTTCCTTGCCCTTGTAGATTTATGCTTCAAAAAATAAATATTTCAGAGACTCCTGAAAGACACTGACTTCAACACACACCATCCAGTCACTACTTTCATTCAGAAACCTCGGCCTTATAATCTTTAGTTCTTCACTGACCAGAACATTTTGGGCCACTTCTCATCTTATCTCCCCTGTTCTGCTGGTCTCAATTTTGCTTTTCTCATCTGAAATATGAGGCCCCATTCTCGTGAATACATAAGTAGCCTCTTTCAATATCCTGCAAAGCAAGGCAAACATGAACTCACATGATGAGATGTGCTCTGGGGACAGAATTGTATCCATCTTCAAGCTATTTTCTACTTTTTATTTATTTTGCTTCGGAGGAATCAAACTCACAACCTCATACTTGCCAGGCAGGTGCTGTGCTGCTGAGCTATATTCCCGGCCTTGAAGCTGTTTTTCACATAGGTGTGGGATAAAGGACACCAAAACTGAGTCCCCAACAATCGTCAAATGATTGATGAGTGGATTATTGAGAAGCAAGTAGGCAGCCACTGGGTTCAGTCAGAACACTCCAAAAGGTCACACCCATGGGCAACCCATGGACCGGGGCTTATCAGAGCAGGGGCTTTTTGACCCAGGCCATTACTCCTTCCCTTCACTTAAGGCCGCCTTTGCCCAGTGATTAGAAGCGTACATGCTCCTCAGAGGTCCACCACCGCACCGTGGCAAAGAAGGGGGAGAAAAATGGCGCCTGTAGGCATGCGCAGAATTCTGCTAGATCCAGACGGTAAGGGAAGAGATGTAGGGTTGGTAAATCAGCCTAGGACCTTCCTAATGAAGTGACTGGTGTCCCATGTGGTGGGGACGGAAGTACATTCTGAATTATTATTTGGTCAGGACACAAGTCTCTTAGATATCACCCACACAATCTGGGAGAAGGATGACTACTTTCTGCCAGAGGCTTTGCTACACGAAAGTGAACAGGTCAGCAAGCGCTGCCCTTCTCCCCAAAGTGCAGCAATGCAAGCAGGAGGGAACTGGGACGGGGATACCCAGGGTGCGCAGAGTGGACAATCTCCAAACGGCGCCTTCCCTTCTGTAACCTGGAAATCGGAGTCTTCCCTACCTAGGCTCCAAATTAATTTAGAATTTTAATTCTGTGAACAAGACTATGCCTCCTAACCTCTCCCTCGGTCCACTGGGTCCAATGCCCAGGTGGCAGTCTTTCCCAGTTCTTGGGATTCAGAGCAGTGGATGACTTGTCCCAAAACCATTAGGCACGGTGACCCTGGTCTCAGTGTCCCCAGGTCAGGGGTAGCCAGAGGGCCGGAAAAACTGACGTTATAAAGGGCGTGTCAAACTCCGCTCGGAGGCATAGTAAGTTAAGCGCCGGCTTTTCCGCCGACAGCCTAGGGCAGAATGAAGGTGTAGGCTGGAGGAGCGGTGAGAGTCAAGGGCAAGTCGCCGGGCCGGCAGGGAGGCCGCGGGCGGGGCGCAGCCGAGCGTTTCCTCCCAAAGGCCCAGACAGTGGGTGGGTGGGGCGCGATGGGCGGGGTCCCCGCAGCTGGTGGCATTTGAAGCCTCCTCCAGCGACCGCGCGGGGAGAGGGGCAGCCTGGAGAAGTTGGCAGCCGGCCTGGGCAGGGAGGAGAGGAAGGGGCCCGGCGTTCCCTAAACAGCAGCGCCCGCCGCCCGGCACGTAGTTCACTCGCGCGAGCGCGGGGCTGCCAGGCGGGTCTCCAGGCCGAGGCCGGTCCCGCCGCGGCGACCCGGACTCGAGGGCAGGGTGCTCCTGGAAGCCCCGTCCCTCTCACGGGCGCAGCCTGGCCTTATGGGTGACCCTACTCCTGGAGGGCGCGCCGGCGCCCAGAGTCCAGCAAGCGTGGAGACGGCGAGCGGCGCGGTCCCCGCTCCGCCACCCAGAGCCGGCGGGCGAGCGCGGCCGGACCCGGGAGAGGCGCGGTCAGCGCGAGTGAAGCAGACGCGCCCCTCGCCGATAGGGCTGGAGGACAAAAGGGCGCTCTCGGGAACGCGCCGTTGCAACAGGGCCCAGACCACCACCGCACAAAACCTCGGCGGGGAAGAGCCCGGCGGTGCTCCAGAGTGGGGGGTGCGGGCGGCGGCCCCTAGAGGCTGCACCCCGGCCCGCCTCCCCCGACGTCGTGCGTCAGCGCGCCCCGCGGCGGCTCCTGCTTCCGCCCCTCTCCCGCCGGCAGGGGGACACGCCCACTGGCGCGCGCAGGCCCCGCGGCCGGGCTCGCCCTCACGAGTCCCGGATTGGTCTGACAGGGTCTCGACACACCAATGCGGTCCGCCCCTGCTCGCGGCCACTCCCTCTCCCGAGGCGCGAGCGCGCGGCCGCTCCGTCCCGCCGGTGCGCGCTCGAGGCTCCCCGCCCCCTCCGCGCGCGCAGCTCCCCGCGGCCGCCGCCTGTAACCTGCGCCGCCAGGATGTGGCTGGGGGCTGACGTCGGGTCCAGATGTGGCCCCGGCCCCGCCCACCCCCGGGGCCGGGCCGCCCACACCGAGCCGCGGCGCGCACGGCGGCTGTCCCGCCTGCCACAATGCGCGGCGGAGCTGCGGCCGCGACTTGACGCGGTCGTCCCTCACGTCGCCACTCGCCATCCTTAGGGCCGGCCGCCCCTGACGCCGCGCGGGAAGCCCACTCGCCCGCGCCCCACATGCGCTCGCGCTCCGGTTCCCGGCCAGGCGGGCGCCTCGCGGACGCGGAGCCGCGCGGGTGACGGCACAGGCGGCTACGCGCCCGGCCCAGCCCAGCCCAGCCCAGCCGAGGAGGGCGCGCCGCGCCCCCGCCCCCCGCCCGCTCGTTCGCTCTCCCGAGGCCGTGGGTGCGGATGCGCCGCTGACGACTCGAGCGCCCAGCACCGCCGCCACCGCCCGCAGCATGGCAGCCGCCGCCTATGTGGACCACTTCGCCGCCGAGTGCCTCGTGTCTATGTCCAGCCGCGCGGTCGTGCACGGGCCGCGGGAGGGGCCGGAGACCCGGTCCGAGGGCGCGGCCGCTGTCGCCGCCGCCCCCGCGCTGCCCCGGGCCGAGGAACGGCGCGACGGCAAGGACAGCGCCTCTCTCTTCGTGGTGGCCCGGATCCTAGCGGACCTCAACCAGCAGGCGCCCGCGCCCGCCCCGGCGGCGGAGCGCCGCGAAGGTGCTGCCGCCCGGAAGGCGAGGACCCCCTGCCGCCTGCCGCCCGCGCCCCCGCCCGCCCCCGAGCGCGGCGCACCCGGTGGGGAAGGCGCGGCGGCCGCGCCCCCCAGCCCGGCGTGGAGCGAGCCCGAGCAGGGGTTGGAGCCCGAGCGGGACCCGGGACCTGCGGGTAGCGGCGAGCCCAGCCTCAGACAAAGGGGCCGGCGGGGCCGAAGTCGCGCCGACCTCGAGTCCCCGCAGCGGAAGCACAAGTGTCACTACGCGGGCTGCGAGAAAGTTTACGGGAAATCCTCGCACCTCAAGGCGCACCTGAGAACTCACACAGGTCAGTGGGGCGCCGGGCGCCTAGAGCGCAAGGCCAGGGCCTGGCGGGAGTGCCCAGCCACGCCCCCGGCTGCCTGCCGGCACGGGTGGGGACAACGCCCCAGCGACCGGAGAGGACGCGTGAGCCTCGCCCGCGGTCCCGGTCCCCGTCCCGGTCCCCGTCCCCGATGGCCTCGCACGACCGTGGGGCGGGTCGAGCTCTCCAGCCGGCGCCCGTCCGGCGACCGCGCCCCCGCGGGGCACGCCCCCTCCCTCCCGGGCACGCGGGGCGGAGCGGGACGCGGGGGTGGATGTCGTCACCGGGGCCAGGGGACTGGGGCCTGCCCAGGCTCGAGGGTGGCGTGGGCAGGTGCGCGCGGGCTCGGCTGTGGCTGCGGGAAGCCGGGGCGCCGGGAGCTGGGCGTGGGTGTCCCCTCGCGGGTCCTCCAGCTGCCCCTCCCCCGCACGCTGGGCGCGCGTCGCGGAGGGGAGGGACCGGCTGGGGAGCGTGGCGGGCGAAGTTCACGCGGGGACAGGGCAACTCTCCAGCCACTCGGCACATTCTTCGCTCTCCTCTTCCTGTAATTTTTCCAGCCCTCTAAGGTTTAATTTGTCGTCAGGAGAGCTAGCGGTGGCGCTGGCCGACACGGGGGGCGGTCCCCGTCCGGGTCCGCGGCTCTTTGTGCCGGCCCCGCCCATCCGGCCGGCGGGGGTAGCGGGGGCGGCGGGCGCGCTGGGGGCTCCTCGTCCGGCCTCGCGGTCCCCGGGAAGCCGCGCGCTGCAGTTTCCCGCAGGTCTGCGGCGCTCGCTCGGGCCCTGCTCTTACCTGCCTCGGGCACGACGGGATCAAGGCACCTGCAGGAGGCTGGGGCCGGAGTGGGCTTTCTGGGCGCCACCACCGTGCCGGTCCGAAACCCCAGGGCGTCGCTCCCCGACTTGCGCAGCGCCGCTTGATCGTTGATTTATCAGTGGAAGTTGTTTCTCCTACCCCCTTTAATTTTTGGTTTTAACACTTAAGATGCAAAAATACAATGGATGGCAGCGCTCCCCCCTCCCCCAGTTTGGTTTAAAGAATCGTCCGTTTCGCGCTCACGGGAGCTCCTCGGTGGCACTCAGCTCCGCCACTTGCGGAGCAGGTTTGCTGCCTAAGTGCTCAATACCGTTACCTTGTTTCCCCGATCTGTGTTTAATCCGTGGTGAAATAGTTACATGCTGATTTAAAAGCAAAGACCCCTCAGGCTCCTAGAGCCTATGGCAGAAAGCCCTTTCCCGGCGCCTTTGGAACCCAGCTGGCCGGAGCTCAGCAGGTGTCCAGGCTGGTGGACCAGCCGAACTTTCCCCTCTGAGGTTACCTTGTGTCCTGGCCCCGTGCTGTGGCCCCTTAACCCCGTGGCAGGTGAGGGGCTGGAAGGCGAAGGCAGAGTCGGTACCGGTGCCGGAGGCAGTCCGTCTGTTTCAGGGTTCATGGTGTTTGGGTTGGAGTGAGAGGTTCCTATGGGGACCTCGGCCTGGGAACGCGGCCAAGACGGTGGGTGTGGCCGTGGGTCGGGGTCCAGCGGGCCTAAGAAATCTGGTGGACCTTGAAAGTGGGGTGGGGAAGCGCTTGGGGCGTGGCTGGGCTTGAGATCCACTTGGTGGTTATGGGGTGAGGCTTTGCTGGGTGAGGAACTGAAAAGATTGGGCAAGCCTCCTGGCGCCTTGCTTTTGCACAGTGGCGACTTTGTCATTTGTTGGGGGGCTGGTGATGAGGGGAGGGGCGCCGTGGGCGAGGAGGGGCAGCGGGGGGGGCCCTCTCACTCCCACTCATTTTCCTGTAGTCTCACCCCTTCTGTGTTCGACTGCACCTCTCGGCTAGAGAATTTGGGGCAGGGGGTATTGAGGCCCACGCTTCCTCAGTGGGCTGGAAGTCCAAGCTCTCCTTGTGCCTGGAAACCCTAGGCAGGCAGCGCAGGGTGGAATTATTCTTGTCTCCCTGCAGCGTCAGGGTCTGTTCTTGGAGGGAGCCGGCTCCGCCCTTCAGGTGAGCAGAAGGGTGGATGCAGGGGGATTGTAAGCGGGCGCTGGTGAGAATGCAGATTCCAGGCCACTGGTGCTGACCCGCTGCAGAGTCCCAGCCTATATATAGCCGGCATCGTATTTTTCTTGATACCCCAAGTGAACCCGATGAATTGTGTATCCCGAATACCTGCCCGTGGAGGGCGCAGCCTGTGGTCCTGGCCACCTCTGGAGAGCCCCATTTCTAGCTCTTGCCCAAACCTGTCCAACATAGTGACTGGTATTCATAGGGACAGAAGAGGAGCTTGCTGGTCTGGAGGGAAAGGGAAGAGAAGCCAGCCAGGCTGGCTCCAGGGGTAACTGAGAGGCGTGGCCTTTGCTGTGGAACTACGGCCACCAGCAGTACTCCAAGCATCTCCACAGGCAGTGGCCGAGGTCTTGCCACCTGTTCCACTTCACTAGGACCCCTTCCCCTCTGGACCACAGTGCCATGGTGGCAGGGGTGAATACTAAAACCACTTCAGCCGAGAAGGTAGCCCGGCAGTTGCTAAACTGTGGCCAGGGATGGTTTCCCAGGCCTGCCTGCAGCTTAGTGGTGTCTGCCCTGACCACCTAGACAGTCTGGGGAAAATGGGGTCTTGTGTGTGAAAACTTCTTGTGAAGTACAGAAGTTGGCCTTGATTCGGGGCTACCTGGTGTCCATGGGCCAGGGCCCTGTTCTGCCCTGACCCCCCCACTGGAACCCCTGCTAGTAGGCTGTGTCCCCCACTTCCTAGGAGTCCTGTGGACAGCTTAGTGTGTGTCACGGTGCAGTTGTTGTTTATGCCATGGAAAATGTGCAGAATAACAAAGAAACCTTTGCCACTTGCGCCACTCACTTGTTTAATCTGAACATCACAGCCCAGACTTAGGCAATTCACTAAGCCTAGCTTTGGGGAGATCTTAGGGGCTGAGGGGCATCGATGTGGCAATTCTAGGACTTGCAAAAGGCTAGGCCAGGCTGGGCCTAGGCGGAGGCCCTTTTCAAGACAGGCCAGTCCCCTGAGCCAGCCGTCCTGCATCCAGGGATTCCAGCCTGTTGCTGGGAGCCCCGGGGCCTGGTGGGCCCCTCGTAGAATGGTCACTCAGTCTTTCTTGGCAGACGCCCTGGGTACATTCCTACCTATTTGTTCTCCCAGAGGACTGTTTTCAGAATGCCTTTGTGCTGTGTTCCCTCAAAGAAAGGAGCCAGAGTATCTCCTTGCATGCTGCTCAGGTTGGGTCGTGTCAGTGGTTCTAAGGCTCTCCAGGATGGCATGGGCCTGGCATGCCCTTTCTGCAGGCCCTGGTTGCTTGTCCCCTTCAGGATGGGGTGGGACATAGCTTTCTCTGAGCCATTTCCTGTGATAGTTGGGAGAAGTTCACCTTCTGTTTATCCTCACCCCCTGGAGCAGGGATTTTCTCTGGGTGAGGTACCTGGGCAGTGTTTCTTCCCCCTCCCCCAACACGCACTCTGACCCTGGAGCCTTATTTCTGAGCCTTGCTGTTCCCACCCTTTACAGGTGCTGCCTCTTACAGCTGCCTGGAAAAGGCACCCGTGAGAGTGGAGCGGGCCTGGGCAAAGCTGGGCTCATGGATGGCCAGTGCTTGTCTAGGGATGTGTTCAGGCCAGCAGTTCCTGCTCTGTACAGGTCCAAGCTGCCGGTGGGCCTTGTGTACCTCCTCAGACAGTGCAGAAGCCACGGGGGCAGAATGTGCAGGCCGGCCCTCTTCCTGGCCGGCCATGGCTGCCCTGTACCCTGGGTCTATCCAGACCTCCTAATGGATACCTATGTTTCCATACCTGTACGTCCATGCAGATATTTAAGAAGTGCATAAATAGGATCCTAGCAACATATTCTATTGCAGATTTTTGTTCTGTGTTTACTTAACGGAGACAACTTTATCCTTTCTTTGTGGCTATGGGGTGTTCTAAGATGCAGCTGATTATATGCCTGGACTATAACTTATTTAACTTTTACCTATGGCTTTTTTGGGTTTTGCTGTTTCAAGCTGTCCAGCAGTGGACTGTGGTGTGTGTCTGTCCTGGGCAGAGGAGCTAGCTTTTCTGAAGGCTTAAGACCTAGTGGTGTTACTGACAGTGTCTCAGGATGTGGATCATGTCAGATGTAGAGTTGCTATGTTGACTTAAAAGATACTGTGTGTCTAAATAAGCTTGGTACAGTTCTTCCAGAGCCCCATGCTGAGGGAGACACTGTGCTTCACAGCCCTACCTTTAAAACTTTTTTTTTTTTGAGAGAGAGTCTCAAGGCTGGCTCACAGCAATCCTCCCACCTCACCCTCTCTAGTGCCAGGATTACAGGCATCTACTACCACACCTGACTATTTAACGTCTGCTGGTTGTTGTGCATACACTTTAGAGCTTTAGAGTCAGAGTTCTTTTTTTTTTAAATTTTTTTTTTTATTGGTACTGGGGATCGAACTTGCAACCGTGCACTTCCAAGGCAGGTGCTTATGCCGCTGAACTAAATCCCCAGCCCCAGAGTTGTTCTTGAGACCATTTAAACAAGACTAAGGAAGTCACCAGCTGTCCCATACAACTTGTGACTTGCTCTTCTGGCTATCCTTAGTTCTAGCTTTCATTCTAGGCTTGGGGGGGGTGCCTGGTAAGCAGTGAGCTTCTGTGGCTGTTAGGTGTGCCTCCTGGCACAGCGGGCATGCAGGCAGGGGCTGGTGTGGCACCATCATCCCTCTCTGCTTGACTGAAGGAGGGCTGGAAGCCGTCACTTTTGAGCAAGCTGATTGCCCCAGCTCACCCGACCAGGGGGCCTATGTTGGGAACCCAGTGAAAGGAAGGCCCTAACCTTTCAGGAAAGGGCCCAGAAGTACACTTTTGTTTTTTGGTCATGGGCTTATGACTGTCTCCTCTGCCCCTAGTTACTCTTTACATTTGCTTTCTTCCTGTTAACTATTTGGTTTCTTGATGTAACAAACTAGATGAAGGGTGAAAAACATTGATAGCCACTAGAGGTACAAGAGGACACAAACCAGTAAATTACTAACATGTATGCACTTGTAGATTCAAACAGGTGACTGCAAAACTCCAGTGAGCTTAACACCAGCACAAACATGGGTCCCTTTCTGGAGGAGCCTCAAGCGCTCTCTAAAGCCCACGTTAGAGACCCTGTAGCTACTGGCGGTCTTAATGGCAATTTGAAGATACCACTGTACTGGAAGGCATGTCTCCTTTGTGCTTTAAGAAGGAAGTTAAAATAAAAGCCTCTGGAGGGGTGCATTCAGCTCCCGAAGTCAGACCTAAGGCTTCCAAACTGCTTGCTAGGGGCCAGGCAGTTCTGATTGCATTAGTTTGTACGAGATAGACACTGCTATGGTTACTAATTTTTACTTAAGGAGATGGGCTCAGAGGGGCTAAGTACGTGCCCAAGGTCACTCAGCAAGTGAGGTGGGGTCAGCTCTGTCCCTGGGCTGCTGTGCTCCTGAGCTTGGGCAGACTGACTGTGCTCTTCGCCGCACCTCTCTGAACCTCCGTCCGGTAGCACAGGTGAGCAAGGCCCGAGGTAATGTGCCCAGCACGTTGCTTCCTCGCCAGGCCTCATTATTTCTGAAGTGCCGAGGGGCAGTTCAGAGGACACGCTCCTGCCAACCCCTAGGTTCCTTAGTTTGTATTTTGCTGTATTTTCTCCTCCCCTTCACCTCTGCCTTTAAGCATCATGTGTCTTGCGCCCTGTGGCCCTTCTGTTTGTCTGACAATTCCCCACGTGGACCATACGGGATCGGGGATGCCGTTACTTACACTTTGCTTTTGCTTTTCCTGTCTCTTTAGTTCCTTTGGTCTAGCATAGACCTTCTTTTAGGTGTGTGCTACCATGACACCCACACGATGAAGGCCGGTTGTTCTGTAGAACATCTGTAGTCTGGATTTAGCGATTATTTCCTCACATTTAGGTGGAGTTTAAACCACTTTAATCAGCAGTGTGACACGGGATGCTGGCTTGGGGTGCAGAGGTGGTGAGCTTGTGCCTTGCTGGGTCACGTGGTTGAGGTGGTACCTGCAGGCCCCCCTGTGCGATGCCATTTCCTCCTGATAGTAACTAGCCCCTGGGCTGATGCTCTCGGGTTTCTGGAGGACTGGGGCTCGGTCTCCCCTGTGCATAGCCAGGTGCTGTGCTGGAGCAGGCATGCCTCTGTTTACTATAGATCGTCACCCACTGCCAGGCACTGACGTGGTGTCTGCATCATTTTCTGTCTTCCTTGACTGGACACGCATTGAGGTGTGGGAGTCTTCAAAGTCAGAAGACAGTGTGGGGGAGGTCCGAGCACTCCCTCTCCACATAAGAGGCTCCACTTTTACACTGAGTGCAGATGTTTCTCGGTGGTGTTTATAACCAGCTCAGAAGGCAGCTGACGTGGGTTCCTGGTCAGCCTCCCACACCCACCCTCGCCTGGGCCTGGGCCTGGGCCTGGGCGGTTTTTGCTGTTGCGGACTCCCTGGAAGTCCTGGTGAGCCTTTCATGCTTTCCAGAGAAACCAGACCTCAGCCTGAGTCCACACACCTGAGCCTGTTTATCTTCCTTTCACAGCCCCAAATGGGATTATTTTCTTGAGAAATCAGCTTCCTATCAAAGTGGGAGTAAACTTTCTGACTGGGTGGGTTAGAAGTGGGCATTGTGCTGTGCAGCCCGAGTTGGAGTACGTAGACACAGCTGCCAACGCTGTCCCTGGGGTCGGGAGGAGATGCCAACTTGGGAAAGCTTTGGTCGCTGCTGGCTCTTGCTGGCAAGGATTGGATGCCAGGCACCTGTGGGAAGACAAAGGAAGTCCTTACCCAAGCAAAAACTGCCTTTTGACCACATGCACACTGTGTGTACATGCACACATATGTGCACACACCTGTGTGTGTGTTTGTGTAAATGTGGTGTTCTGGTTCAGTTTCAGACCTCAGTTCCGCCCGCATGGCCAGCAACTGTGAACACACTGCGTGTGAGTCAGGCTCTTGGCGCAGTCAGCGGAGTCCCCTGAGCTGGAGACAGGGCTGTGGTGAAGAGCTCAGCTCCGCCTTGCCCCCGCCCGACCCCCACCCCGTTCTCCTCACTTCTTTTAGTGGCCTGGCTCTTGTGTCTTCTCTCCAGTTCCTGTTCCCCTCCTGGTGCAAAGCCCGGCAGTGTGTGTGCGTGTATGTCAGAGCATGACACCAAGGGCTAGAGACAGCTTTGACACGGTCCACTTAAAACATTAAATTGGACAAACGAGACCAAGGGTATAGTTCTATAGATTTTTCCTTAGAGGGAGGGTGGTGTTTATTGTTTAGTCTCCTTTTTCAAAGTTCATCACCCAAAAACACTTACTAACCAGGAACTTGGCTACCCACTATGGCCATTGGCCAGTGTGTCCCAAGGTGACCTGCTTGGAAAAGTGCTGAGGCTCGATGCCTCAGATTAAATGTCCCTGTGCTGCTGCCATAGGGGCGTGGCCTTCTCTGCGTGAGCGGGTGACCCTCAGTCCCTGGGCACAGGGCACATGCTTATCTCCTTGGAGTCAGCAGCCAGGGTGCCTCATGGAAGAGCTTTGTAAGACATGGAGACCCAAAGTAAAGTCCTTGCTGAGCCAGCGGTGTAGCTCTGTGGTGGTAGAGTGCTTGTGTAGCACGCACAGGGGCCTGGTTTACACAAAAAATCACTCACCAAAGAACAGGTGGCTCAGTGCTGGCCCTGGGTCCTGTCTGGGGACTTCTGAAAGCGGGGCTTTGCTGTGTGCTTGTCACCTGCGAACATGAGCCACCTGGATAATAGCGTGGCAGAGGAGATGGGGTGATATGGGCTCCCCGACCCCTACGCACTTCTCTCTCACAGACTAGCCCAGCCTTCCACAGGCACTGAGGAGACTTGTCAATGCAGTACTGACCCTGAGGTTTTTGGCTTTGAGATTGTGGGGGCCTGTGTTTCCATGTCCGGGACTCCTGCCTGGCTCCTGACATCCCAGTGCACATAGCCCCACATCAGAATCTCGGCTGGGGGTAGATCTAAGCCATGGATGTGGGGGGAAGGTTCGCTCTCCCAGTATTCTCCAGGTATGTGAGGGTTTGAGAAGACCTGAGGGTCATTCTTCTTGATCCATACCCAAGTAGGTGTAGGACCTGTGACGGAGCCAGCAGTGACCTTCTCCTGTGAATTCCTCCTCTGGGCCTTTTCTTTTGTCCTTAGCTGTCTTGTAGGTATAAAAACTCATTCAAAAGAAAAAGAATACTAGGAATTTACTTTGGGGCTAGACGTAAAAGTTAAAGTTAATGGCGGGGCTTCAATGAGACTTGTATAAGGAAGCATTGAGAAAGAAGAAACAGGAAAGACACGTGTGTCTCCTGCTCCTGGCCCCTGAGGAGGGAAGCAGAGGCCAGGCCTCTGCGGGTCATTAGCCTGGAGTCAGCAGGAGGGATAAGCTGCTACCTAGGGCCTTCAGCTGGGGAGCTGCTCAGAGCCTTGCCCAGTGCCTGTCCAGACTGCAGGTGGGTATCTTTCCAAATGCAAACCCCTGACATTTTCTTTGAATAAGGGATGATGAATGTGAACTAATTACACAGTTGCCAGCCCTGGGAATCTTGTGTGATGCATAGAAGAGGTGGCAGCGGGCCTTTGGCAGGCTTTCCCTTGGCTTGTCTGTGCAGCTTGGTCCATCTGCTTTCCTGAAGCTTTACCCTTGTCCCCCTTGTGGCTGTGTCTGGTTTGGCCACTGGTTATTGGTGATGTGGAGTGCTGAGCAACCTGTGCAAGGTGGGCGGGGACTTAGGTCCCCTCTGTCCCATGGCTTCAGTCTCACCCTGGGAGGGGTTGCCCCCTTGCTGGGTTTGTCCATCTCTGGTTTATCTCCTACCATGAGTGACATGATGGGGAAGAGGAGCACACAGGAGGACCCCAGGGACCCTGGCTGCGCAGCCCTGCATTTTGAGGCCAGCTCCCACAGCTGCACTGTGTTCTCCATAGCATCTCTCATGTGCCTGCACAGCAGGTCTTTTTTTCTAAAAGTATGTGCCACTTGGCTTGCAGCACCAGGGCATCCTGTGGGCAATCTGAGGGGCTTTGCAGAAGGCCACCTATTGTCAAGGCTGAAATGTAGCCTTAGCATTTACGCAGGGTCGCGTTTGTGGTGGGGCCTGGCTGATGGTGGGGGTGAAGCCCGTGAGTGCTGCTGTCACTGGTGTGCTGCTGCTGTCGTGCTGAGCAGAGAGCTGGTGTCCAGATTTGCCAATGCTAGGGCTGGGGTCTGGTAGAAAGTCGGCCTGGGCTGCTCGTGGCCTCTGTTTTGAAGCTGTCCTGATGATGGATGGGCCTTTTGGTTTGGAGAAATTGTCCCATTCTCACAGTCATTTACCTTACTTAGCCTTTGAGAACTTTCAAACTTTATTTTGTTTCCTTTGATCTTTCTGCTTGCCCTGAATCAGGAGCCAAGGGTATGAATTCCTTGCATGGTCAACATTGTACATGGCCTCAGAGATGGGAATTTATGTGTGCACTGTGCCAAGCGCAGCCACATACCTGCGTACGTGTGTGTATAGCTGCCTGTGTAGATCCCTGTGTGTCCATTTGCACACGTGGTCATTGAGGTGGCCTGCGCTCAGGACAGTCACTTCTTTGAACGGAAGCCAGTCGAGAGCTGTCTGGGCAGGTGGCGCGGGTTGCTCTGGACACTCTGAGCCTCAGGGAGCTGCGAGGCTGCCCGGCCTGTGCCCTGCAGGAGTGGTGTGTGTCCAGCCCTGGCCGTGTGACGGGACCAGCCTTTGGGATAGAGAGGATCCCTGGAACTAAGCCAAATGATGGTCCCCATCTTTCACTTTTCTTCCACATACCAGGGCCCAGAGGCCAGAGGCCTGGAGCAGGGGCCTGGTGTGGCCTGGTCCGTGGGTGGGGCCTAAGCTTTTCTCTGCTTGGCTGAGGGTTCTCTGGGGCCACCTTCTTCCATCTGCTCCTCCTGGTACATCTAACCTGCCTTTGGGGCTTTCTAGCCCACGGGACAAGCCAGTGGAGAACCGGGATGAAGGTGACTAGAGGAGAGTGATGCCCTTCACCTCTGTGCCATGGAGGCTCAACCTGGGAGACCCCGCGGGGGAGGCTGTGGCTTCCTCCTTCCGCCCTCTGGGGACACCCTGGCACCTATCCTGGGGGTGTTGGGTGCCTGGTTGGCTGTTCCTGGTCACAGTCGGTCCTCCCACACAGCAGAACGGGAGGTAAACACTGGGTTGCCTTGACAACCGTGCTGAGCCAAGGCTCTGAGTGCTTGTGGCTAGAGAAGTTCTCATTGTCTCAAGTTTCTGGGATGGGTTTCTATTTTGATTTTTTTTTTTGTAATTAGCTAGTATGACTAAGATACCAAAATGTCTGACCTGGTTCCTATAATTTCTTAATAAACATTTATATTCCCTTTATAGGAGGAACATCTGAGTGATTCATTGACTTTTTCTTTAGATGGTGGAGAGGCAGGGTGGGGGCAGCACGGAGGCCACCCTTCTCCCGACAGCTGGCATAGCCACGGGCCGGGGAGCCTTGGCTGGGGGCCAGGGACTGGGAGTGCTTACATAAACACCACACCAGCATTTTATTGGCTTTGAAGCTGATTATATTCCATGGAAAATTTTGGGGAGCTGCTTCTCTCCTCTTGGAGTGTTTAGATGCCCAAAAGTGGAGCTTCTAGAAACTGTCAGATAGATAAGCGCATGTAAACCCAAAGGCTGACCTCTGTACCCCAGTGCCCAGGCTTCTCCCCGGAGGTCGGTGTGTGAACTCGCCTTGCACCTCAGTGCAGGTGATGTGATGCTTCTGTTTTCAGGTAAACCCTTAGCTGCCCATGCAGGCAGCCTGGGCCAGTCACCTCTGGCCTGTGCCCTCCTTTGTGCCCACCTGCCTGTGTGCTCAGTAAGAGTGTCCTGGTGGGAATGCCCCCGGGCAGCTGGGACGTGGCAGCAGGTTCTCATCCTTTGCCTTTTACTGGGCTTCCCTGCTCTGCCAAATGTAAGTCCATAAATTACCATGGATAGAGTCACCCACCCCAGTGTGGAGCCAGATAAATATACAAGGAAGCAGCCTCCTTCATTTATAGTGCTGACCAGGTCACCCTGTGACTGATATGTTCTGTGAGCTGCTCTGCAAAGCCACCCCAGCCTGTTCCTGGGTCCAGGCAGCTGTCCCCGGGTGGTATTGAGGTCCTGGCTAGAGGGCTGTGTTGGTGGTGCCCCCATGCCTTTGGCACTCCTCCCTCCCCAGGCACTGAGCAATGTCCCCTCCTTTTTTTGGGTCATACTTTCTCTCTTTGTAAGGGAGAAACTTGCCCAGCTCCTGTGGACTTTTTCAAGGATACCTGCAGATTAACTTGTGAAGAACGTAGTGTTGGAGGAAGAAAACCTCAAAAGTCCTTGCATATATGTATGGAAGAGGGTTAAAGGAGCCCAAAGCGCAGCCACTTTGGGGGCCCTGTGGGATGCTCAGTGCCCAGGACTTCTGCACGGTCTGCAAGGCCAAGTGGTTCGCATTTGGACTTTGAGCCCAGCGCCATGGCTGTGCCTCTTCCTGGCCAGCCTCGTGGACATTTGGGTCCATAGGTGCTGCGTTTTAGGAACCCTCTTTAGGAGCAGCTCAGGGTTTTGTTTTTGTCAGAGAAAGGCCTTTCCGTGTGATTACACCTTGCTGTTTAAGCAGAGGCAGCGTGGCCTATGGATCAGGATGCCACCTTTGGAGTCAGAGCAGGCCAAGCCCTTCCCAGGGTTCTTATCTATAAAATGGGTCTCTGTGGTCACTGTGACCTTGGAAGAGTAGATGGTCAGGGATGAGACACCCAGGGAGGCCAAGGTGGACATTTTTGCTGTTTTTTCTTTTGAAAAGAAACTGACAAAAAAAGAAGAAGAAGAAGAAGAAGAAGAAGAAAGAAGAAGAAGAAGAAAAGAAGAAGAAAAGAAGAAAGGAACTGACAGTCCTGAAGTGCTTTCTCAAAGTGGCTTCCAGGTCATACCTCAGGGTCTCTATAGCCTGCCCTCGGCCTGCCCTCCCCAGCAGACGTGTGGCAGAGAGTGAGTGGTGAGCCTCACAGCTGTGTGCTCCCAGCTTTCATGTTGGATATCCTGGTCTTAAGGATGCTGCAGGGTGAATCAAGCCCCAGCTGCGGAAAGGTGGTGTAGACGGAGAGTTTCCAGGCGCCCCCTGTTGCTGTGGAGACCCTGTTGCTGGGTGTGGTGCTGTGCTCAGGCTCTAGGGAATGGCAGCCCCATCTCAGGCCAGCCTTGATGGTTACCAGGTAACTGGACCTTCCCAGGCACCAGCCAGCAGGGTGTACCTGGCCGGATTAATTAGCAGAAACGGGAACTGAAACCTCAATGTGAAAGACTTGGCCATTGGTATCCAGAGCAATTTTGGGCAAGCCAAGGTAGGGTCTGGGCCTGTGTCCTATGTTAGTAATTTTGGACATGTTCACAGTGACAGGTGGCTGTGCCAGTCCTGCTGAGTGGCTCCACCCAAAGAGTCCACGTGTATTCTGGGCAAGACTTCCCAAAGTGTACTCTTGGGGACAGGTGGCTAGTGTCTTCCAGATGACTGCCCTCACCTCCCAAGGCCCAGGGTCTGTGACAGGCTTTGTTACAGACAAGCCTTCTTCAGTCTGAGCACAACAGACACCTAGCTTGCAGAAAGGCTCGCTTTCCAGGACCTCACTGGAAGAACCCCTGGGGTGGAGCTCCCGTGCCTCTGCTCTCAGTGCGTCTGAGACATAAGCAGCCCCGGGAATCCCATCCGGACGCATGTTTGCTATTTTTGTGACTTGACTGGGCTCCTCTGGCTTCTGCAGGCACTCTGCTTCTTGTTTACGTGAATGATTGCTTTCAGGAGCTTTGGGCCATCTGTATATACATATATCTTTTTCTTTCTTTTTCTTTTACTCCTTTTTTGGGGGGGCAGCAATTCTGTGTTTGCAAATATGAGGGTTGTTTCCGAAAGGGAAGCACAGAAGCATTCTTGAGGCTGGTGTTTCAGCTGTGAACTATGGTTTCTTTACTCCTTTCCTGCTTTCTTGTCATCTTCCTGTAAGTGTGTTTGGCATCAAAATGCTTCCTGTGTGGTCTGAGGTGAATATTTTGAATGGCTGTAAGTAAGAGCGTGGACTTCCTGTCTTTCTCCCTGCATCTGCTTGCTTCAGACTATGTCCATGAATGTGTCGCCCCACTCTGCCTGGGGACAGAGTCCCTTGCTGGGTTGGGGTTGGGGGCTTTGGCTAGGGTGTGAGGTTTCTTTGTCCTGCCCACAGTACCTGAGTCTTGGCCCAGCCACCTTGTTGGGACACCGCAGAGTGATCATGACCATGGACATTTCGTTCTCCTGCTCGCATGATCTTGGGTGGATCTCTTCCCTCTTTCCCGAGAAGCGGGGAGGAGAGGGTGGTGGGCTGTCCTTTACGCGACGCAGGGCCTACCACATCGGTGTCTCCTCAGCACCACTCTGGGAGAAGCAGTGGCAAGCCTTGGTGGCCATGGTTGGGTATCAAGTGGCTCACAGATGTGGATGCCTTTGGGGCTCCAGACAGGGCCCAAGCCCCGACCATAGGGTGTAGAAGCAAAAGCTGGGGATGTGCAAGCAGAGACGTGTAGGAGATGGACTCAGTCTCCCCAAGACCCCCTGCACCTGTCCACTTACTGTCCCAGCTCAGGTACTGCCCTGGGCCGTGCACTCCTTGGCACCAGCCTCTGCCTCCTTGCAGGGCAGGAAGATCCATTATCACACTTCTCAGCCCAAGGAGGAGCATTTAGTCTTCTGTGAGGACCAGCAGTGGGCTCTGGGTGCTGACAGACCCTGGCAGGGACCACGTGCCCACTTATGCAGGTAACACCCTGGTCCATAGTACCTAGAATGGTATTTCTCTTAGGAGATAGATCTGGAAAGGTTTCCTGCTTAGCTGAGAGTCTGGCTGGCTCCAGCATGCCCAGCTGGCCCCCCGGGCCAGAGTTGGGGATGTTGTGATTGACAGCCCACATCCCACCAAAACACCTGAGGTGGGGGGCTCAAGGACAGCTGGGGCTCTAGTCCATGGAGTCAGCTGGCCGAGATCCCAAACAGGCTGAGGAAGGTACTGAGGCCTGGGGACAGGGGTAGGTGTGTGGCTGTCCCAGTTAGGTTTTCTTTACCTAAGTAGTTCATCCCCTTGAATTTAGGCTCACCCTCTGCGGGTCTTGGGGTAATAGTGTGTATGTCCCTTCATGCGAAGACATGTGTCATTGTCGCTGGCATGTGCCTCAGCAGCAGTCAGTAAATAAAGTACTCCTGCAGAAATGGCCTGGCTGGCAGTGGTGGCATGGCCCTGTGGGATGTACCCCTGGCCACTGGCCACCCAGCCACCAACACTTTCCCAGTTACCTCCTGTTAACACCGGGACCCCACTGCAGCCCTGACTTCTCAGTGCCCTGGCCAATGGCTGTGCCTTCCCTCCTCCCCTGTCATAGGCCTGACCCATGGCAAGAGGCATCACCTGCTTCTTAGGAGCTGAGTCCAGGGTGGTGGACAGGGTGAGCTCTGACCGTTGGTCCCCACCTTTTCCCCAACCACTGTGGCCAGCAAGGGTTTGTTCTAAGAGTGTGGGAAATGGGCTCTGGTTCTGGGCTATGCAGTCCCCCAATCACCCCAAAAGCAGCTGAACCCTTTCTTTGAACAAACTCTTCTGAAATGTGGTATAAGAAAGAGCTGCGTAGGAGCCAGGGCAAGAGGGGTTCTGACTGTGGCTGGGTTCAGGGGGGCACACCATACACTCCCTGAGAGCAGCCCGTGGTGTGGCCGCAGTGTCACCAGGCTAGCACAGGATTGTCCCCATCCTGGTGTGAGTACTAGGAAGCCGGAGGGATGGAGCGGAGATGGGTACCCCAGGAAGTCAAGAGAAGGCCAAGGTCCCAGCCCTTGGTGGTGGTTGCAGGTGTTCCCAGAGGTGCAGGCCAACCTTCAGGCTGGACCAGGTTTGTGGCTTGCCAGGCAGTGGAGCTGCGTCGTTTCCTGGCCTCTCCAACAGTGTCCGCTTGAGCAGTAGTGCTGGAGTCTGAGCTCTGAGGGCTGGGCAGGAGGAGGCAGTGGAGATGAGGCCGGAGCAAGGAGCACGTAGGTGGACAGAGGCAGGCTGCCTGAGGCAGCAGGATCTCAGCTCATCCTTGGCCTGGGGGGAGAGAAGGTGGCCAAGGTCAGGGGCGCAGGGCTGAGGCAGTGGCATGCAGCTGGACTGGGTTTGTGAAGCTGCATTTGTGAGGCATTGGTGGACAGGTGATGTGCAGTTCCTTTAGTTTTTCCCTGGCTGTCGTGGGGGCCCGACTCTGACTGACACTTCTGTCCCTTGAGGATGTCATACCTATGAGGATGGGGCTGTGTGGCCTTTTCCCACACACTGCTCTGGGGGCCCAGGAGGCCCGAGCTCCTGTGCCTCCCACCCCCCGCCTCCTCTTCAGGTGTGGGCTGAGAGTTCAGCGCTGGGGGTGAGACGTTCATCTCGTGCAGAGGTGAGCAGCAGGGAGGCCCCTGGGAAGTGTCATGAGTCAGATCCTGAGACAGAAAGGAAATCCCAGAGTGATGGGTGGAGTGGAGAAAGCGAGGCAGTAAGTTGTTTCTGTGACCTCTCTGCTCCCCACCGGTGATCTCTCAGCCTCCTGGCGGCAGCAGACACCTGACACATCCTCGGCTGGCGCGCCTCGCCTGGGGCCATCTCTGCTATGCAGCTCCAGCCCAAGCCAGCCGTCCCCCCTGCTGCCTGCCTGTCACCCTGCTGATCACACCAGTGCCGGGCCTTGTTCTTGGTTTTAACGTGTGACCAATAGGCTACACGGATCCTGTTCCACCATCAGTCTGTGGAAGCGAAGCTGGGGACCTGACCTGCTGGGGGTGTCCAGACGCACCCCACCTGCCAGCGCTTCCTGGCCCGGGCATGAGGTAGCAGCTGCTGATGGGAATGAACAGGCTGTGTGCTCTGTCCCCGCCCCGGAGGAGGAGCCTGTGAGCTGCGAGGAATCCACTTCCCACACACCTGCCTGCCGGGCCAGGCCCTAGCCGGGAGCCCCGCTGTTTCGCGCAGTACCACTGGTGTTGGTTCTGAGAGGAGAGCTCCTCTGAGGCTTGCAGAGAACTCCCACCACTTTTGGAAGCTTTCGGTTTTTCACACTGCTTCTCCCTGTCTGGCCCCATCACCTGCTTTCCTCCTTACACCTCACTGTGGCCCCAGCTCTGTCTGCCCCCTCACCTGGCCGGTCCGCTGAGCGCTGAGCGGAGGGCCCAGAGAAGGGGCCTGCTCAGGGCCCTGGTGCGCAGGTCTGGGCTGCCCACTGCGGCTGTGGAAGCCCCACGTGGCATCCTGGTGTACCTCCCTACCCACCTCTGCTGCCGCTCAGGGCCTCCTGCCCTCCCTCCCCGCTTCCCAGCTTGGCTCCCCTCCACCCCTCCTGCCGGGCAGCAGTTCACTTCTGTTTCTTTTCTCTTTCAAAGGCCTCTCCTTCAACAAGAAGAAGAAATGAAAATGCCACCTGTCCTCAAAAGCTTTCAGTTTCTAGACAGGGACGTCACCACACACCCCGCCACACAGCAGGCGGGGGCTCCTGCTGGGCTCCCTGGGGTCTCCCTGATCCTTCTGTGCCAACAGCTTGGCTGAGGGCTAAGTGTGGACCACAGGGCAAGGAGCAGCCTGGGGTCCTGAGTGTGGGGACAGGGAGGACGCGGTGCTGGTGGGTCCGGTTTCTTCTGCTGTGGGAGGTCAGGGCAGTGAGAGGGCACACGTGCCAAGCTCAGTGGATGGGGGATTTGGGGCTTGAGGACATGGGAGTTAAGTGGAGAACTGGGGTCTGGATGTTGCCCTGAGGTCAGCAGGTGTCCCCATGGCTCTGTGGCGCCAGCCTCCCGAGAGAGCGACTTCTGCCTTGGGAACCACCTGGGGAGACCAAGGCCACCAGCTTCAGGGAGGCCTCTGGACCAGTGCCCCTGGGGAGGTGCTGTCCTCAGCACAGGGACAGGGGGTCTCACGAGAGCTGCGACCAGGCCTTTGCCCCAGAGGAGTGGCTGGAGGTGGGCTTGGATCCGTGGCTCTTGCCAAGGGCTCTTGCTAGAGGGGTGATGTCCACAAGAGTCCCCACAGGGGCCATAGGGGAGCCAGGCACCTCTCATCACTCATACGCTCTCCCTGGCTTTGCACTGAAGTGACAGCAGAATCCAAAGGCCTGGGGTGTCAGCCTGCCTTCGGTGCCTTCTGGATGGAAAAACTCTCCATGTGTGAGCCCACACATGTGCACACACACACAAGCCCGCACAGGTATGCACTTTTACTGGAAGGGGTACCTTCGCTGCAGGCCGTTTGGCTGCTGCTGAAAAGCTCAAAGAAATGAGGTAGCACCTGCAGTTTCCCCTCCATGAGAATACTGTTGCCTGGCTCTGCTCTCCTGGATGACTTAGAGCCCTGCCTGCCAGCTGTGGCCCAGCAGCCACTGTGAGGTGCAGCTGGCCACGGAGAGCTGCATTTTTATGACCTGGGGTTCGTACCGCATTCCAGCCCCCCTGCCTTGGGCTGCTTGGGAGCCTTAGTTCACTGGCGTTGATTTTAGCATCGCCCAGGGCCTGTGTGGAGGATTAGAGTCTTAGTCCTTATTGGCTACTGTAACAAAATACCATAGACTACCTTACAAGCCACAGAATTTATTTCTCAAGGCAGAGAGTTCAAGACCAAAGCACTAGCAGATGCCATTTCTGGTGAGGGATGCATGGTTCACAGACGATGCCTTCACACAGCAGACGGTTCCAGGCAGCTTTCTGAGTCTCCCCAGTAAAGGCACAAGTCACAGTCACGAGGGTACCCGAATGACCTGATTACCATGCAGGGACCCTCGCTCGCCTCCTGATAGCATCACACTCGGGGTGGGGATTTCAACATGCGTTTTTTGGAAGACGTTCAGAGGACAGCACACAGTGTTTTTTTCTGGAAGTACATAGTACAGTGGGGAACAGTGTCTACCCTCTACTCACAAGGGGTTCTTTGTGCCGTGAATTCTGAGGACCGTGGCTGTGACTTCATTCCATTGGGGAATCCAGGACCCAGGGGAAACACTGCCACCGACTGAGGGAAGGGAGGCAGATGCTGAGTTCCTGGTGTCCCAACTGCAGGTCATCATGACATCAACACTTTCCCCAGAAGTGGGGGTGACCGGCAGCCTTCTGCCCATGTGGGGAGCCTGGGGTCCCTGGGCAGCAGCAGCACCACAGTCCTCTTCTCGGATGGCAGCCGTCCAGGGAGAGAGTCAGGAGGTTGCCTGCTCTATGCTGTGCTGATTCTGGGCCTCAGATTCTCCTTCTGAGAGTGTGGGCGGTGTCCTCTTCATGGGCACTGGGGAGTAAGTGGGCTGCCAGCTGCAGGAGCGGGGAGTCCACTGGGCCCCTGAGAGTGAGTGCAGGCCAGGCCTGGGCCACCGTGCCCATGACCCAGGTCACGGGAAGACAGGAGCCAGCAGCTGGGGGCTGTCGTTGTCAGTGCTGCTTCAGACCTGTCTCTTCCAGGCCTGGATGACTCTGTGGGTCACAGCGGCCAGTGCCCCTCCTGCCAGGATGAACTTGGGTGTGAATTAATGAAAAGCAGATTGAGTTCAGATGGCCCTGAATTCCACACACAGTTAAGCAGTAGAATGCGATCAGCCATGTGTCCTTGTCTGAACCAGAAGGGCAGAGAGCGCTGCTGAAGCTGCCAAACCTCCAAGCAGGCTCTGCAGAGCGTGTGTCTGTTCCATGGGATGAGACGCTCTTCTCCACCAAATGAAGCCCCAGAGAGACTTTCACTCTAAGCCATTCCAGGACTTAGAGGGACAGCATGCGACCTTTGTTTTTCTTTTAAAAACAGATCTTGTGTTACTTAGTCTGTCCTCAAACTAGCGATCCTACCCCAGACTCCAGAGTAGCTGAGATTACAGGCGTCTACCACCATGCTAGATTGCAACCTCTGTTCTTTTGTTGTTGTTGTTTTGAGGATCTTGCTATGTAGTTCAGGCTGGTCTTGATCTTACTATGTAGCCTTGACTGGCCTCAAACTCACGGTGATCCTCCTGCTTCAGCCTCTTGAGTGGTGAGATTACAGGCTCAATCTCTGTTCTCAACACAATATGCACAATACAGACCAGGAAGAAGCCAGCGATCCACCCCAGTTATAGTGGGGTATTGGGCACCTGGGGTGCAAGGATCCTGGACAGATAGGGTTGGAAAGGCAGGGGAGAGGCAGAGCAGGCTCTCTGGGAGCAGGGCCCCCAAATGTCCACTTGCCATGCAGTCAGCCCATTGTTTAGAAGCAGACTGGACCCTGCTGTGCCTGGGCTGAGTGAGAGTAAGCGTCCCTCAGCTGGACAGGTGGACGCCTGTGAGCAGAGCTCACTGCAGACCTCCAAGGAGGAGGAAGGCTGTGTGGTCCTGGCCAGGGGTGCTCTATGTGGGCTCTGTGTTTATCAGAGGCTTAGAATTTCGCTGTAGGGAATCATGTCTCCACAGGGTTTAAGGTAAAGGAAATGAGGCCAGGGCTTGGACCTCTGCACCTGTGTGACCTACCAAACGTTTGGAGGAAGCAGCTTGGTCTATCAGGTGGCCTCCAGTCTAGCTTCCTAGATGTTCTTAGCAGATCTGGAGCTTGCTTTAGTGTTCAAACTTGGAGGGATCCCTGGGCCAGACTGAGGCTGCGAATTTGCTTTAGAGGGAGGAGCCTTTAGTGGCCCAGGCTAGGAGGGAAGGCATGGCCCAGTGAACTGCAAGATGCCCCATGGCAAGGCCAGAACCCAGGCCTGGCACCTGCCGCCCAGGGTCCTTGCTGGGTAGGCAGTATGAATAGATGAGGAGCCCTACTTTCCACGGCCTCTCTGTGAGCTTCGCGGACATTCAAGTAGAGAATCCCACTGTCTCTAGGAATTATTTGCTTTTTAAGGTGACCCAGAGGACTGGGGATTTAGCTTAGCAGCACAATATACCTGCCTGGCAAGTGCCAGGTTGTGAGTTTGATCCCCAGTACCAAATAAAAAAAGTGACCCAAGTTCACCACCCCTGGATGAGGTGGCAGATCCCAAGCTGAGTCAGAACCTGAGAACATGAGTCGACAGTCAGAAAATGCTCAATCAGTATCGTCATACTGTAGCAGCGCTTGTGGTGCCCTGGGACAGCGTGAGCTGTTTGTTCCTGTTTCAGCCTGCAGTCCCAGCACTCTGGGGGGCTGAGACAGGAGGATCACAAGTTTGAGTCCAGCTTGGGCAATTTAGTGACCTAGGGAAATTCTGTCTTAAAATGAAAAAAGGGCTGGGGCTGTAGCTCAGCGTGGAGGCCCTGAGTTCAATCCCTAGTGCCTGAAAAAATTTTCAAAAAGGTAAGCACATTAATTAAAGATGATTTGGGGAACAGGGAAATACGAAGTGAAAATTTAGTTAGAGAAATCAATAACTCTAATCCCACCCCACCAAGCCACCACTGTTACTGTTATTGTTACTGTTATTATTGCACTGCTATTACTTCGGCAGTGCTCAAACTCCGAGGTGAGTGTTCTACCTCTAAGCTGCTCCCAGCCTTGTCTGCGGTGGCTGCCTGGTTGACCTTCCTGTTCGTGTCTTGGCCTTGTTTCGCAGGTGCTGGGGGTGTGTAACTGTGGGTGTCTCCAGTAATTTGCTCTCCTGGACAGGCCGTGGTGGCTGCCCACAGTGTGTACACCCTTGCCTTCAGTGTCAGCCTCTAGGAGCCAGCCCAAGAGGCGCCTTTTCGGAGCCCGTGGAGAAGGAGCGCGTCTAGCTGCTTGGCTGGGAGGGTGCTGGCTGTGTTGTGTTGCTGTTGGGTACCTGGAGGGTCTTGCAGGGAGAAGTCGCAGTTTAGATTTCTGACAGAGCAGCGAGCCCCGCCCTGTCCTTGGGGACTTCCACTCTCCTGGTAACTTCCTTGGACTGTGGAGGTCTGGAGGGTTTGTGGCCTGGCCTCAAATAGCAGGGCCAGAGATCTCATAGTCGAGAGAAGGGAGAGTGTTTCACAGCTGAGAACTGGCTCGGGGCTGGCCACCGCATGCCTGGCACAGGCCACACCCACATGTTCTGCCCCTCTTCTCAGCCCTAGTGTCCCCTGGGTGGCCCTCCCCATGCTCAGAGGGACTGGACAAGGGAAGGTACCCTGGGCATCCTGGTCTACCCTGTCCTCAGCATTGTTGGTGCTGCTTCAAATGTGTGAGCCCGGTGGCACCAGAGAGAGGGTACTGGCTGCACCAGCCTTGCCTGGTATAGTTGTGAGCAGGACCTGGGCCTAGCCACTGCCTTCTCAGTGGGCCACGTAGTCAGCCAGCGGCATTGGAGATGGCTGAAATTAGCGCCTGTGCACGGGAACCCCGCCCCCACCCCCAGGACCTCACACCCCTGGGGCTCTCACCCGCTTTGGAGGAAAGGAGATCTTCCTTTTGAGTTTGTTTCTCCTTTTTAACTGAAACCAGGCTGTTTCAGGAACGCGGTGCACCCCAGGGCCCTGCCTCACACACCGGAAGGGTCTCCTGGCGCCTCCTTCTCCCTCCCAGGCTGGGAGCGGTGTCCTCAGGCCTGGGGCGTCTGCACAGCCTATGCATTTCCAGGTTTTGTGTGTGCTTCCCAGCTCTGAGTTATGGCTCCTGGGCTGATTTATTTCTTTTGACATTTGCTAACTGGTAGGCAGCAGAGAAACTTAATGTTTCCTGTGCATCACAAGCTGAGCTAAGTTCCTTTAGGAGCAAAAGGGGGAAGGACATCACTTCTAGGTCCCCAACTGTGGGCGTTGCCACACAGAACCCCAGGGCATTGGGCACTGAGACTTCAGTGTGGGCACTTGGAGTTTTAGTGGGGGGCAGCAGTTCCTCGACCCCGGAGTGTGACAAGGCTAGACCTTCCTCGCCCTGCAGTGACATACAGTTGGCCTGAGCTGTGGACTCCGTTGGCCCAGCCCCTCTTCTGAGCATGTGGCAGCTCAGACTCTGGGTTATCCAGGGGGGAGAGCTGCAGAGCTTGGTGATGGGGAAGGGGTGCCTGGCAGAGCTGGGCTCAAGAGTGGCTTCACCACTTGCTGGCTGTGTGACCTGCCAGCCCTCTTAGGCCTTCTCGGGGCCTGATTTTTGGTCTGTTGTCTGCAGAACCTTTCTGGTTTGTGTTAAAGGCTGAGTGCCTGGCAGTGCAAGGACAGGGCCTTATAATCTGGTGATAGGGTGCAGTTGGCAGGGCTTTTCACTGTTGGTGCTGCCACCCAGGCCCAGTCAGTGCTTAGGATGCCTGCTTCAGTCTCTCTGTACCAGGAACTGTGGGTGCTGTTTCGTACTGTAGTAGAAGGCTTTCTGGTGAAGTGGGGTGACCTGGGGGTTTCTTAGGCTTGGCCATGTCCCTGCCATCTGGCCTGGCCCACCTGGGAGTGGCCAGGTGTCAGGCCTGGTCCCGGCAGGGGGTGGGCTGCTTCCAGATCTGTTTTCATTTTCAGTTCCCTTTATTGCTAAACCACCTCAGGGCCACAGAGAACAAACTGTTGTCCTCAGCTGACCTCAGATTCCTGGCCTCAATTGTTTGCCCATTTGCTAATTTTAGCTTCTGATCATTTCCACCCTTATCCTCCCCCCCCCCCAAAGGGAGACACAGACCAAGAATAGCTGCCTGGAAGGGGGGCTGCGGTGGTTGTGGCCAGAGTTCCCACAGTGATCTGGCAGTGTGTGCCCGGCAGGCAGCTCTCTGCAGGCAGGCCTGGGGAGGCGGGGCAGGGCTTACACAGGCAGGCCCCCTGTTCTAAGGGCTCCTCAGGCCTTTGTGTGCTTCGGAGCAGAGGACGACTTTCTGAGTTTGTTTCTTCCTTTAAACAGAAACCAAACTGCTTCCAGGAAAATAGTACACCCTCACAGCCCTGCCCAGTCAGTGCACAGATCCCTGTGAGTCGCTGGCTCCAACAAGCCACCCAGACTCTAGAAACCAAGTTGTAGTCTGGGGTCAGATGTGGCATTGGGCAGCAGCCAGACCCCGGAGGCTTCCTAGTCTGGAGGACTCAGGCATAGCTAGTGCTTGCCCTGAGTGGCCTCGGAGCCAGCACAACTCCGCCTTCCCAGGCAGGGGAGCAACATCAGCTTCCCAGACACAGCGGTGGACCAGCAATGGCGGTCCCAGATATCAGGCCCCAACCACAGGGATGGGATCCACCCCGGGAGGGCAGACAGAGGAGCAGCTGACCCAGCCCAAACCACAGGGAACAGGCCTTGCAAGAGAAGATAGTGAAATCCAGTTGCCCCTACGCTGGGCCTCCGGCATGCAGTTGCAGTCTATGTCCTGCATTGTAGTTTTTAAAAAAGTTTCTTATGTGGTACTAAATACTGAACCTGGAGCCTTCGCATTGAGCTACACCTCGAAGACATTTGAAATGTTTTTATTGACTTTTCAAGATAGGATTTTGCTAAATTTCCTGAGCTGGTTCAAATTTGCAATCCTCTTGCTTTAGCCCCCTCAGAGTGCTGGGATTATATGCTTGTGCCACCAAGCCTGGCTTATTTTTAAACTTTTATTGTACAGAACATCTGAGAGATCTCATGGTTGAGAGGAGTGTGTAGCAAACACCCACATCCTCAGCACCCCCTACCCTTCCTGCTGTCACTTCTCTGACCTCCCCTCAGCATCACCACCTCCCTCCTCTCAGTTGTTTTGAGAGAAATCTAGACAACTGTCATTTTACCTATAAATGTTTCAATGCCGCTCTTTTTTGTTTGTTTTGTTTTTGTCTTTTTGAGACACGGTCTTGCTGTGTAGTTCAAGCTGTCCTTGATCTCACTTTGTAGCCCAGGCTGGTCTCAAACTTGGAAACATCCTCGTGCCTTAGCTTCCCGAGTGCTGGGGTTGTAGACATGTGCCAACATGCCTGACTAGTGCTACTTGTGTAAGTGTGAAGCCCCCTTGCCTCAAAGTTGGAGCCACTATTGAAAGATTGGGTTGGCAGTGGAGCCCAGAGGTAGAGTATGCTTTGCCTATCTGCATGATCCCCCCAAAAAGATGTGGTGGAGACCCATTTCTCTGTCCCTCAGCCGTAAGTTATAACTACAGTACTTGTAAGTAAAAAACCAGCTGAGAAACACCCTGAAGTGCTGAGCTGCCAGGATGTACATTTCCAAAATCAAAAGCAGCAGCAACCAAAGACAGCCAAAAGTTCTGTGAAGGTGTCGCAGGTAGGTGAAGAAGCAGCCCTGTGAGTTTTCCCTTTGGAGGAACCCTCGCCTTCCCAAGAACAGGGCGGCAGGTGTCACCCTGTCCGCCTAAGGGGGCAACAGGGCCGGCTCCCTCCCACAGTTCAGGAAGACAGCTAACTAGAAGAGTCACTCTCTAAGGAAAGACTGGGCTGCCTACTGTGTCACACCCATCCTGTTTTATAAATTATTTTTGGGGGCTGGGGATGTGGCTTAGTGGTAGAGCTCTTGCCTTGCATGCACAAGGCCCTGGGTTTGATCCCCAGTACCACATATACGTGCATGCGCGCGCACACACACTGAATATTAAATGATATTTAAAATGTCAGGGAACAGCATGTGTTGATCACAAGTGTGGCTCAGGGATCGAGTTGTTCTCATTTTCGTTACGATGAGCATGCCCCTCACTGCTGCGGCCACCTCTCCTTCCTCTCTGGAGGCAGCTCGCTGGCTTCTGGCTGCCCCTTTGGGTTTTCACCTCCTTGTTGCTCAGTGCCTTCAGCTTTAGGTGTTATCTCTCGACTTCCCAAGATGGCAGATAAGGATGTGGCCGCCTGTCACCCTGCCCACAGGCACCCTTCCCACCCCTGTTGTGATAATCTAACCTGTAGGTGGGGGCGAGTTCAGGATTTCCAAGGTGATAACTATAAATAGTACCTGCAGTGACCTATGCATTATGCACATTTATTTCACTGTTTTTTGTTTGTTTGTTTGCTTGTTTGTCTTGGTGCTACTGCCACTGACTTGTCCCCACACCTCCTGGCCACTCAGCCTGGCAGCATGGTCCTCTGGGGCTTGGCTGTAGTTTTAGGACCCTTCTGCGATACACAGGCCCCTTCCCTTCTCCCTTTTGCTAAGCCCTTGTTTCTCAGCTTCTGGAAAGAAGAGGTGCAAAGGAGCCAGTGTTTTGAGACTTACTTGTCAGGAAATGGCATCGTTCTAGTCTCACACTTGGCTCATGCTTGGCTGGGTGTCAGATCGAGGGCTGGGGTGGTTTTCTCCCAAGGCTTTGAAGGCTGGGCTGTCTGCATCCCCTGATGTTGTTATGGGAAACGCTGAAACCCTTCTGATTCCTGACCCTCCGTACCTGCTGGACTCTCTTCTCTTTAGGAGTTTTCTGGTTGGCGCCTTTATCCCAGGGTTCAAGGGGAGATGTACATGAGGGTGCCTGGTCATACTGCTTGTGCTCCTCTCATCCTTGTATTTTATTTGTATTTCATTCTCCTTTGCTCTTTTCCCTGAAATTTTCTCAGCCTTCTCCTACAACCTTGCTGCTGGGTTTTTTGTTTTGGCCCTGTTTCCCCTGCTGTCTTTACTTTCCAGCCCCTTTGGTCGTCACAGGTGTCTATGGGCACGGGCGGGCACACAGCCCTCTGTGCAGGGTGCAGACCCTGTGTGTACACTGTCTTTTTAGCTTAATGTTCAAGGTCTCCCTCTGCCAGCCTTGCTATATCCCACCACCACTGCCAGGCTCCTTTCCCACAAGGGGACGCATTGTGCGGGGATGGAAGGGCTCTGTGTTTACCTTCTCTGCCATTTTTCTCCTTCCCCAGTTCCAGGTTGTTCTTGTGAGTCTCCTTTCTCTCTGTGTCTGTTAATCTTTTTCCTTTTACGTTGATGGGACCTGAGTGCTCTTTCACCTCGATCAGGAGTTCCTGTTTGGCTTTAGGTTCAGCTTGGGAGGTCTAGGGAGGGATGAGAGGGAAAGATAAGAACCAGATGGGGTAAGGACCGAGAGGCCTGGCGCTTGTTGGCAGTCACCCTCCTTTTCATGTAGAGTGACATTTTCAGGAATTGGCCAGAGTGACACTCAGGAGATGTTCTGGAAAGCACTGAAGACAGCTCAGAAGGAGACAGGCATACAGGGAAAAGAGGGGGCCCAGACCTCAGGATCCAGGCTTCCCTTCCTTCAGTGACAGGTCCTGAGGTCAGTCTGGGACAAATGTCGCAGCCCCAGGAGGCCACCAGGGACCCGAGATCATTTTCTTTCTTCAGTCACAGTGGATGTGCAGGGTTGGCCTTTGTTAACCCCTGGTGGCGCCTGCTCCTACAGCACCAGAACGAGATCCGTGATCTGGACCGGAAAAAGGGGAGGAAGAGTGAAGGGAATGAGGCCCTCTTTATCAGGGAGAGGCAGTTAGTGCTTCTGCGGAATTCTCTGGACAGAACTGGTTTACAGACTCAATCCAGCTGCAGGGGGTTGGGAAGGAAGCATTTTACCTGAGCAGAGCAGGTCAAGACAGAGAGGAGGGCCCCTGGGAAAGTAGATACTCACCCCTGACTGCTGCATCTCTGAGTGGCTGCCGTGCGCTTGCTTTCACAGTGGGAAATAAGTCACTGCTGACGGAAGAATGCGTCTGGCAAAAGGGACCGCTCTGCAATGCTCCTGAAGCATTTGGGGTACCTTGGAAATCACTTTATCTAGCATTTACTTTTTCTTCATCAACTCCGACTGTGCTGGCCGTGGGCACCATCGAAGCAGTATTGGTTTATGACTCAGAAGTAAAGCCACGTGGCCATTGTTGTGGTGATCACAAAAAGTGCGCAAAACAGGTTGTCTGTAGTTGATGGCTTAAACTACAGCTCTCCTGTCTCCTTGGCCTTCTCTTGGCTTCTTAGACTTTCTCATTTTCATGGCCTTGGGAGTTTTGAGGAGGACTGGGCAAGTGTCTGATAGAGTGCTCCTGAGTTTGCAGTTGTCTGATTCTTTCCCGTGATTGGAATGGATTTTTAGCGTTTGAGGTGCAGTGCCTGTCTCATCACTTCATATCTGGAGGAATGAGAACCACATGATCTGCACTGCATTGCTCAGATGTCCCAGCCTTGGCCAGGAGCTCTTTCAGGCCAGCTCCTGCGTCCCTTTGACATGCCCCTGTCGTTTTGATATTTTGTCTACTTCCTGACTTTCTTGCTGTTACAGAACATTCAAAGCTCAACTTGGATTTTCCCTGGCCCAGCCCTGGAATCAGCTGTTCTCCAAGGAATCTCATATTCTGTTAGCAGCCACAATCTGAGTGCAGAGTGTGCGTCTGCACTGGGACTGTCACTGCTTCCAGCCCCCCTTAGAGCTAGGAAGTGCGTGTGCACTCTCCTGTTGGTGCAGCACGTGCCTGTCACGATTTCTCCTTGTCTCTGCCTGGCACACCAAAGGAGGCATGAATCCATGCTGAGACTGCAGATGGGGGTCAGCCCATGGGCACATCTTAGTCTCCTGCAGCTGACCTGTCCCCCTCAACACCCCCCAGCAGCATGACCCCAGCTCTCAGCTGCCCGAGGGCCCTCACATGCTTGCTTGGCCCCAGGGTGTGTGTGAGGCCGTTGCAGAATCATGCGCCTGCTCTCACGGGCGTGTGGTTCCTTCTGCTGTGCTTTTATAGTTTCCCATCAAAATGCTCTTTCCTCCGTTTCTTAGACTGGCCGATCTTCCCAGTGCTGCCCACAGGCCATGTGATGCGTCTGTGTATGGTGAGAGTCTTTCGTCACTGTCTGAGTTCCATCCTGGGATCCCCCAACTTCCTGGATGATTTTTTAAAAAATTGCTCATACAGTCAAAGTACGTTATTTGTGTACAGTGATGTACAGTTCAAAAGTTCTTTCTTCTTTTTCTTTTTTGTAGTGTGCAAACCCAGGGCTAAGTAAGCACTCTATCACAGAGCTGTATCCCTAGCCCTAACTTTTATTCCTTTCTGAGACGGGACAGCTCAGACTCATCTTGAACTCTTGGGTTCATGTGATGTTGATGCTTTTACCTCTGGAGTAGCTGGGCTTACAGATGCGAGCCACTGTGCCTGGCTAGATCTAAGTTTTACAGATGCAGTCTTGTATCTGTACAAGACTAGACAGAACAGTTCTGTCACCTGGGAGGCCCTGAGCCCCCCTGCATCAGTCCCTGACCTCGCTCCCCTCTGGCAGGTTTTCTCTCCGTGTGTATTTGGCTTTTGCAGAATGCCTTCTCGATGGAATCGCACAGGTTTTGGGTCTGGCTTCTTCCATTGTGCATTTAATACTTTCACAGGCTGTAATTCATGTCATGCTACCGGGTAGCTTGACACGAGTGACATCCTCATGACTGTCCCACTGGGCAGCTTTTTATTAATTTTGTTAGTACAAAGATGAATGAAAGTGAGTAGTTCCATTTGTAACACCCGTGGTACAGGACATAAACGCACACACATGCGCATGCGTACTCTGGGGCCCTTGTCTGTAGCACCTAGTCTTCTGCTGGCAGAAACCATAGGTATTTTATTAGTGCTTTTCTGAAGGGGACCTTAGGAATGGAAATTTTCAAATGTGTTTTATAACCCTAAGCAGAAGGAGGGAAGGCACCTTTATAAAATCCCTGGCATGTGGAACACTTCCAGACAAGTGTATCAGTGCGTGCAAATCAGTGCTACTTCCTTATTAGAGGTCAGGGGCGTGGGTTCTGTGGAAGTGTCGCGGTTGTAAACTGGGGATTGGGTGGTACACGTGTGACACAACTATGACATGTTGTGTTGTTACACTTTTTTCTTACTGCCCAAAGCAGTCCAGCTGAAAAATATAGGAGTGCCAGAGGAGACAGTCGCATAACCCTGCTTTGTAGTTCATAGTTTTATGAGTCTCATGCATGCATTTGGACAGTGGGCTCAGCCGCTTGATAGTCTGCTTTGCAGTGCAGCTGAAGGAAGCTGGCTGTGAGCAGCCTCTGTCTGTGGCTCAGGAGAACACTAATATCTGGGGCATTAGAGACAGCCAGGCAGGCTCCATGGGCTTATTCTCTCCTTGTCCACCCTGCCCCTCAACGGATGAAGCCTGACTTCCCTCCCATGCTGCGGGTCCTGCAGGTGAGGGACAGGGCACAAGACAGGCTTCCTGTCTGGGTGGTTGTCCAGCTTTCACCAGCCCTGTCTTGGCATCAGCAGACCCAGACAGCCATGTGTGGTGGAGCGCCCTGCAAAGCTGTGAAACAGGCTGCTCAAACTGGGCTTCTGGGAACCCAGGGAGGGGAAACCAGAGGCCGCAGCTGCTTTCTCTTTCTGGTTGCTGCCTCTCAGGTCATCTCCTGTAGTGTCTTGTTCCAGGCAAGGACGGCAAAAGGCAGAGCAAACTGGAGGGCCACTCGGGAGGCAAGCAGGAAGGGATGGTGTCGACACCTGGAGCAGACCTGGGACAGGGCTGGGCTGGGCTTTGTCTCCCAGGAGAGGTGGCCTTCCGCACAGGGTTCAGAAGTCACTGGAATACCCACGGGCTGGATTGAGGGACAGGGCCTAGGGCTGCTGGTTCCCTGCCTCAAAAGACTTTCAGTGCATGAGGATTTTGAGCACAGTGGTTTTCCCTGGAATATTCTGGTAATAAATTTCCAGTAACTGCAAGTATCTGGTGATCAGTGTGCCTCGGCTTCTGAAGGACAGGCCTTGGGAACTCCTTGGGCCCTGCTGGGTGTCAGGAGCGGAATTTTCTAGCACTGTTCAACTCTTCTGAAAAAGACAGATTAAAGTGACTTTTTTTTTTGCCTTCATTTCCCTTAGAAACCAAAGGTTGAGGTTCATGGTCAGAATGGTAATTCTGATTTATTTACATTATCATGTGAACTCTAAGTAGTAGTTTTTTGGTTTTGTTTTCTGTGCATCTGGAAGCTTCTACCACTTTTTTCCCTCAAAACTTACCTGGAATAGGACAGGGGGTGGGTTTGCCTGGGACCTGGAGGCAGAGGCTGCCCCTGCTGGCCAGGAGGCCCCTAGGCTAGGGCTTGGAGTGTGGCCTTGGGCAGGTGCCAGCTCTCCTCAGGGAGGCAGGGCTTCTGGAAAAGAGCTGCCCAGCTTCTTCTGGGGGTGAGGTGGCCTTGTCCCTCAGGGCACTAGTGATGGTCTAGGCCCTCTAGGGTTACCCTCTTGATGGAAGGCCGCCTGCTCCTTGCTTGTCCACCATGAAATTAGAAACTGGCCAGTGCTTTAGCGGGCTGTGGGGGAGCTGCTGGCTCTTCACTGGAATACCCACGGGCTGGATTGAGGGACGGGGCCTAGGGCTGCTGGTTCCCTGCCTCAAAAGACTTTCAGTGCATGAGGATTTTGAACACAGTGGTTTTCCTGGAATATTCTGGTAATAAATTTCCAGTAACTGCAAGTATGTGGTGATCAGTGTGTCTCGGCTTCTGAAGGACAGGCCTTGGGAACTCCCTGGGCCCTGCTGGATGTCAGGAGCAGAATTTTCTAGCACTGTTCAGCTCTTCTGAAAAAGACCTCTGAGGTGAGGGCAGATGTCTCACCTCCCCAGGCACAGAGGTGACATCACTGCCCTGGGGGCTGGTCCCTCAAGTATGGCCAGTGCTGGGCCTCACTGCCATGCACTTCTCTGCAGTTCTCACCTCCGGGAACAGGCTAGTGGGGGCAGCGTGCTGTGATGATTCTTGTTCGCCAGTGGGGAGAGCCTAGTCCTTTTTAGGAGAAACCTACTCTGAAGCCTTCGCTTGGAGGTGGACTTCGCTGACACCTCCCGGCCCTTCTCAGATGGGCAGTCGGATGTACTGGCCCACACCCAGAGGACAGCCGCGCATGTGGCTGTGGGTGCTCTGGACTGTTTTTGCCATTACACCAGCTGCGTAGTGGGCTGGGTCCAGGCCCCTGCAGGCAGCACCCACCCGGGAGGCACCCAGGGAGAGGGCAGAGGGAGGAAATGAGGGCCAGGGGAGGGGGAGATACAGGAAGAGGAAATGGGGTACAGTAGTTGTCAGAGAGGCAGAGAAAGGGCCTTTCAATTGCCCAGAGAACCCAGGGTGTGCACTTGGAGGTGGGGGTGGGGGTCAGGGGAAGGGAATGCCCTGCTCCCCTCCCACCTTGCTGCCCCTTCTTCCCGGGACCCCAGATGACCCTAGAGAGTGTTACTTCTTAAGCAGGGGATGGGTGAGCAGTGGCAGGTTAGTGGAGGGCTCGCTCATGTCAAGGGGCAGTTGGACTTCTCCGAGATTCTCCACAGACCACCACCCCTGGC
>PVJX010010948.1:0-55230 GCA_004027295.1 Dolichotis patagonum | reverse complement strand
CTTACGAGGTCTTGAATATATCTCTTTATGTCCGCTAATGCTGTGTTTGATGTTGCATTTTTGCTGCCCTCAGTCTCTTTTGTATTTACCTCTCCTGGATCAATGTTCTCAGGGTTGGGGGCTGGGAGTGTTTTCTTATTTCTCCCTTTCGTCATGTTTTTGGTTCCTTCCATACAAGTGTACAGTGTAATTCCCCAGACCCTTTTCTTGTTGTTTAAGGCTCCTCTAGAGGGTGCAGGCTAGGAGCTTTAGCCCTCTTCAATAGGTTATCAGAGATTAGAGTTCACCCACGGGCAGTGTGCGCTAGCTCCTCCCTTGTGGGCCAGTCAATCTTTGCAGGCCTTCACTGTGTCAGAGTGCACTGATCTCAGGGAAGTAACTGGATCCCCACCAGGGGCATGGCCTATTTCAAGCAGATTCCACCAATCCGCTCAGCGAGGGGAATAACCAGCTGAAGCCACTTCCTTATGGAGTTAGGGCTGTCCTGCCCAAATCCAACATGTCGTCCAGTCGGTTTCCCCTTTCCCGTGGGAGGGTCTTATTCTCATCACTCACCGTGTCCCCGAGAACTGCTGGACTGCCCGACCTCTGACTTCAGCGTGGCTGAGGTGGGAATCCACGGTGCCTCTGGGTGGGTTGTGTGCAGTGCCGGTCCCGGCGAGCTGCACACTCCGGGCTGTTCAGCTCCGGGCTCTGGCGGCTCAAGCCAGTTGCTTTGGCGCGGATCGCTTGTTCAGGTCGGGCGGAATTCAGGCGTCTCCAGGCGGGTGCCGTGCTCGCGGATCTTATCTTCACTAGTAGTAGCCCCAGGACCTCTTATTTGAGCGGGTTTTTGCGCTTTAGTTTCTTTCTGTGTTGTGAGAGTCTATCTCTCTCTGTTTGGGTCTCTCCAGGGTGTTTTATTCTGGCATTTGAGCTGTCTCTCTCAGAGAGGGTCTCTCTCCTGCTACCTACCAGTCCGCCATCTTGTCTCTTCCTGTAATTTACATTATGTTATGGTCTTATTTGTGTTTTTCTGATTAACTGTCCAAGGAGGGCACTTTTTGTGTTTGTCAGACTTTTGTATATCCACTGCCTGGGTGGTTCTGAAATGCAATGGGGTAAAGGAATGCATCTGTTTCTGGCCTCTTTCATTACTTACTGCTCTAGTTTTCTATCTTTGTGCCAGTATTACTTTCAAAAGGTAGGTTCTAGAGCCTAGGGGTGTAGCTCAGAGGTACATTATTTGCTCAGTAGGCACAGGGCCCTGTGTTTAATCCTGAGCACCCAAAACAAAACGAAACCCCCTAACAATAACAAAATGCTAGGCTTCAATATCTGCCCAGGTTTGTTCCTCTTCAGTTACCTTTTCTCCCCTTTTGCATTTCATGTACTTTATAGTCAACTTCTTGGTCTACATATAACACACACTAACACTCACCTGAAAATCCTGCAGGATTTTTTTTTTTTTGGTACCAGGGATCGAACTCAGGACTGTGCACTTGCAAGGCAGGCGCTTATGCCGCTGAGCTAAATCCCCAGCCCCAATCCTGCAGGATTTTGATTGGCATTGTGTTAATTCTGTGTATTTCCCAATTTTTTGGGGGGTGGTACTGGAGATTGAACTCAGCCATGCTTTGCTTCAAGAACTTAATTCTTTCCATGATTCTGGTCCTAAACCCAGTTGGGTGAGACCTGAATCAAATTTCCCTATAAGGTCAGCACGGACCCTAACCATTGAACTTGGTTCAGCTACTGCACCCCTGAGCTATGTTCTTAGTCATTTCTTTCTTACTTTGGGATAGGGTATTGCCAAGTTGTACAGACTGGTCTCAAACTAACAATCCTTCTGCCTCATTTACCCACCTAAGTAGCTAGGAATACATGCATGCGACACCATGTCCAAAACATTCCTCCACGTATCTAGGGTGTAAGTAGTGGCACAGGATGTTGGGGTACTGGTTGTCTCCCGTGACCAGGCTGACTGCAAGCGTGGCTAGCATCTCAAGAATGTATACTGCTGTACCCTGCTAACCTGGGAAAAAATACAAATTCAAGGCACCTCACTTTTTGCTTCCCGCATTCAATGTGTTAGCAAACCCTACTTTCTCTCCGAACTGCAGTGACTCTTTTTAGTAGCCTCCCAATTCCCCATTCAGTGACACTGGAACTGTCTGTCACCTGGGTTGTTACATATAACAGGCTAAGTGCTTTCCGAACCCCTGCTCTCTTGAGTTATCAACACCGTAGCTGGGAGGACCTCATCTAAATGCCAGGTAACTTTTCTGAAATCTTCATTTCAAAGCCCTGAGCCTCACACACAGGCCCTCAAGGACCTGCCTGTACCCCTTCACATCCTGGAGCAAGGAGCCTAGTGGCACCTTGCGGTGCTCCTCTTCTTAGAACTGCAGCTCTTCTCTTAGGGGGTGCACCCTCCCCTCCTGGTTTTCATGTCATCTTCTCTCAGGCAGGCATCAGGGTGCAGCTGTGTAATCTCTGCTGCTCAGGAGGCTGAGGCAGGATTACTTAGAGTAATCCTGCCTCAGCCTCCTAGGAGTTTGAGGCCAGTCTGACCATCTCAAACCAAACCAAACCAGATGTCACCTATCCAATAGACTTTTCTCTCCAAGATTTTTTCTTGCTTTCTTTCCCCTCTATTTTACTACCATTTTATGAGCTGCAATAGTGTCTTAGTTGTTTGTGTGTATATATATAAAGACAGCCTTAGTTCATAGTTCAGACTGGCCTTGAACTGTGTAGCTCAGGCTGCTCTCAAACTCCCTCAGTTCTGCCGCAGCCTCCCTGCCTCAGCCTCCTGAGTTCTGAGATGATTAGCCCCAGCGACCACACCCTGGCTGCCTCTACCAGGTCAGCTTCCTGCATATGGAAGTTCTCCTTCCCTCACAGTTATTCTAGCCCCTAGAGCAGTGTCAGTTACAGCATAAGCACTCCATAATTACTTGCTGAATGCCAAGTCAAGGTGTGAGAAGTAAATCCCATTTAAGGGCTGAAAGGGAAGTTCTGTGATGCTAATAGCGTGAACTTTGCATTTGGCCATTTTGTCTCCCTAGGATGAGATAGAGATGGGTGGGGGGCAACTGCAGACAAGGACAGTAAGATAGTTTCTTTTTTTTTTTTTTTAGTAAGATAGTTTCTTAAAGTTAGGAATTAATTCTCTCATTTTTGATTTTATCCCTGAATGGCAAATTTATGTCTCTGAGGAAAACATGGTTTACCAAGTAGCACTTTACCTGTAAAGTGAGCCTCCTTAGAAAGAAATGTGGTCACCATTTTGTATTTTGCTGGGGTTCCTGCTTCACAAAGGCCCTCGAGTAACCAGCATTCAAATACACACACACTCCCCTACATCTGACATTCCTCCTGCATGTCAACCCCCCTCCAAACGATCATGTCGGTTTGCACAGTAGGCCTGCATATTTTCTTCTTCTCCTGGACTAGAAATCTTCAGGTAACTTTTCTTTGTAGCAACAGTGAAATATTTCTTCTCTTTTTCCTCTATTTGTTCATGTGCAAAAGTGAGCTGCGACACATCATGTGCTTGCCGTATGCAGTGAAATCCTTTGCAGTGTTTCCAGACGATTTCTTCAGCATCACTGTCATCTAAGCTGTCTCACTTCACTGTCTACTGTCACCACCGAATTCAAACAATGGTGTGACTCACTGGTATCTACCACTCCTTCCTGTTCCACCCTGGCCTTCATCTTCAGTTTAAATATGTGTATTACAAATATTTCCTAGAGTGGCACTTGGTCTTTACTCTCATTCTTCCCAATGAGAAATCAAGCTCTTGTTACATGCTGTATTATGGCTCAGTGTGGCCGGTCATACAGGTCTTGTCCTTTCTTCAGGAACCAGCTAAACTTAGATATTTTAGGAAAATCTTAATTCAACATTATTTGTTGGTTCTAAATGCAAAAATTCAGATGCATTTCACTCCGGATAGTTATTAAAAATCTTAAGTCTTTGTTATTGTGAACATTTCTCTAGATGTCCAACCCAGAAGTGCACTGTAAAATTAAAATTCCCGGTCTGCACTTTCATCATGGGATTTTTACAAGGGTGTGGGGTATTTTGCTCTATAGATACATCCTATTACAAATCTGGAATACCCTTAACTTCACTGCCAAATCAACAGGGGAATCTGCATCCTTAGTCTCTAGCTGTTTCTTCTGGGTTGTTCCAATGATGGGTTAGCCCTCAACATCGTTTCCGATCACAAAAAATGCAGTTTTCTAACACGCTGCAGAAGCGACAGCACGGAGCAAGGGAACCTCACTCATCCCTAGCACAATCCTCATCGCTGTGCTGAGAACTCCGTTCACCGGAAGGGTCTGAGTGGGGCCTTTTCCGAGCAATCGGAAGTCACTGTCGTGTCGCCTTTCGCGGGTCCCAGGGCGCTGGCTGCCGCGAGCCCGGCCCGCGGAACACGAGTGGCTGAGGGGCAGCGACCGCGAGGGACTGAGCGAGCGCTCGGCTCGGACGCAGCACTCTGCCGGCGGCCGGGCCTGCGCTCCGCGCGCGGGGAAAGGAGCGCGGCGGTTAAACCGTTCCCGCCACCGAGTTTTGAACTGTTCAAACTTAGCTCAGCACCCGCCCCGCTCCGCCCGGGAACTCCGCGGCGCCAGTTCCCGCCAAGAGCTGCAAGCGCGCCGTCCCGCCCTCCGGCCGGTTCCCGCCACCGCGTCCTCCCCGCCTCCCGCCCACGGCGGGCTCGGGTCCCACCAAAGCCCCGCGTCCCCGCCTGCTTGCGCACCGCCTTCCTGAGAGGCGCCGTGCGCTCGGAGAAAGAACAAAGACACGGCGGTAAAGGCTTTCACACGGTAAGCCGCGTTCTTCAGCGCGAACCCTGACGCTCGCGCACGCGCCGCGCCTGCCCGCCATCCCCGAGAGCCCTGGGCGTTGGGCTGGCTCGGCGCCGCCGAGCCCGGCGGGCCCTGTGATTGGTCGGCGCCCTCTCGCCTCTCGCCAATCGGGGCGGCGCTTGATTGGGCGAGGGGGGGGCGCAAATAAAAGCGATGACGATTGGGCTACCGCGTTTGGCGCTCGGTCCGGTCGCGTCCGACACCCATTGGGACACAGAAGGCTGTGGAACCCCGGTGGTGGCGGCGGCGGCGGCGGCGGCGGCGCGGGCTGGCGCGTGGGGAAAAGGTAAAGTGCGCCGTCGGTGGCCGGCCGGCGGGGCTCCAAAGCGCGACCCTGGGCGACGGCGACGCCGGGATCTCTCCGCCGTTGCGGGGCCGGTCCCTGGCACCGGGGCTTCCCCGGGTGACGCTTTTGTGGGCGCGGATAGGGGGTGAGGGGAGACTCCCGGACGGGGCCAGGAGGTGCGGAGTCGGCCCGTGCGGCCCCGCCAGTGGGCAGCACCGACTCCCGGAGCCGGTGGGCGCGGGGCGGCGGGGCCACGGGCGGGCGGGCGGGCGGGGGCTCCTGTTCGGCGCCTGTCTCCGTTGGGGCCGGGAACGTCGCGGCGGCGGTGGCCGGGCCGGGGCGGTAGCTCAGAGCCTCCCGTCTCCTTTGTGTGGTGGGGCGGCGGGAGCTCCCGGTGGGACGGGACCGACACAAGTTGGTGGGACCGCGCCGCGAGCCTCCACTCAGACAAAGGACGGGCTGTCTCGGAGGACTTGGCCCGCAGGGAGGGCGCGACACCCGGGTCCCGCCGGCGGCAGGGGGCGGGGGCGGCGTGCGCAACGTGGGACCTGGGCCGCCTCGCGCCGGCGTCGCCCCAGAGCGACCAGCGGATCCCGTGTTCCCCAGGCCCCGGCCCCCGGCGTCGCTACTCAGCCTGGCTGCAGGCTAAGTTGGGACGGATTCGGGCAGCCCTAGTCGCCTCTGTTTTGGTGGTGTGGAGGGTCGCCGTGGACCCCGCTTGCATTGTGTGTTCCCGCCATCCCCACTCCCCGAATGTACGTGCGGCGCGCCGGGTTACTTTTGAAAATGGGAAGGATCAAGGAGCACTGTCTTTTGGAAAACTTGATGAACGTCTCGTGAGTTCCCGCTTTCTAAAGAATAGTAATCTTTAAAAAAGAAAAAAGAAATTAGCTATTTTGGCCAACTTGTGAGATGTATCTGAGAATGGCGACAGGTGCTAACGAAATTAACTGTCATTTAGTCTGTGATTATTTCCCAAATCCCGGGGGCCTCAATGAAGATGAGGTGGTAGAAATGAGTGATCGTTAATAAGGTGCCTTTGACAAACGTGTATTTGGACTGTAGGGTTGTCAGTTTATTAATTGGACACATTTTCGGTGAACAATAGCTTTGGTGAGTCAGAAAAGACTGGATGTGGAAATGTTGCCTTAGAAATTAAATGTGTGCTGCTTATAACTAAAAAAGTAGTTACTTTATCACACAAGATCTGTAAAATTTAAATTTATTTGGGAGTAAAATTCTTTGGCATTTAAAGTACAACATTTTCTGGGCTTCAAGAAAGTTGTTGCCGGTTTAGTTTTATGGTATTCTAATGTCACATGAAACATTTGAAAAATAAATCTTTAAAAATGTTGGCACAATTGAATAGTTTATACTGCTAGGGTTTGAGTTTTTTATTTAGTGAGTTTTTTTTCCTCATTGAACTTTAGGAACTAACTCATATTTAGAGATAAAATGGAGAGAGCACATGTGTAATTCCAATTAGCTTGTTTATAATTTTATTTGCAATAAAATGAAAGCAAGCTTATTTTAAATTTTCTGTTCATGGTTTGTAAAGTTAGGAATAGATGAGATTCACCTCTTAGAATCCTGCTCCTGCGTTTTCAAGGTGTGTTGGGGAATGTAATAAAGTCCCAGAAACATTTAGGAAAATTGCATCCTAAATTGTCACTTTTTGTGGGAAGTGAATATATCCCAAGAAAGTTAAAAAAACAGGTTCTTTTCTGTTTGCATTGTTCTATCTGATAAAGACCTAAGATTCATTTGCTAAAGTAAACGGAGACAAAGAAATACACTGTCCAAATCTGTATGCATGTGTTCTGCAGTGTTGAGGTATAGCATTTGAGGTACTGCTGTGTTGAGATTGTAAAATCAGGTTTATGTTTCTATTAGTTTACCAATTATGTATTTAAAAATCCAGTTAATTTCATTCATTCTTATAAAATGAGCTAATTGCGCAGATTTTTGGCAGAAACTTGGGTTCATAGAATTTAAAAATTCTGGGTTTGCCCTTCATATATACTATTAGATATCTTTGTTCTTGTCACAAGACTATCTTTTAAAAAGCCTTTTTAATTGAAAATCTTGGGATTTTTTTGGTAGAATTGAACATATACTTAGTTCAGTAGTCATGGAAGAGAAGAACACTTGTTGATTTATTGTAGTTAGACAAAGAAGTTCTTTTTTATACTGGCTTTGTCTGGTGTGATACAGGTGATTATTTTTTGTGTTGGCTGTTTAAAAACGGCAGTTTTCTCCAAGATTCCACTGGAGGGCCCTCCCCCATTCTTTGAGGTGACAGGCTCAAGAAGTGCAGATTTGTTTCAATATTAGCCTCTAAATAATGACTAAGAAAGTTGCTGCTTAAAAAAAAAATAAAACAAGGAAAAATCATGATAAAAATGAATTATCAAATCAACTAGAAATGATTGCTGAGTTAGTTTTGGTCTTTATGGCAGTGTAGATGGTGAAAAAATTTTCTGTAAATTGTGAAAGAATTATGTGGACTGGCAAAACCTTTCAGAGAGGAGTCTAGGTGGAAAAGAACAATTCGTTAAATCCAGAGAAAGCTTCATTAGACGATGTGCTTTACTGCTAGAGGCCTTCCTGAGTTCCCAGGCACTCTGTGTTCCCACAGGGCTTTGTCCACACTTGTATTATAGTAGGTATCGAATTGTATTATAATCACTTGTTCACGATTCCCTCTTCCTGACTGCTACACTCCTAAGTGACCAAGGCAGAGGCTGTCTTATTTTTCTTTGTATACCTAGCATCTAGGTTGGCAATTGCTGGTGTAGGGATTTTATAAATTCAATTTCTTTCTTTTTCTTTCTGTCTCTGTCTCTGTGTCTCTCTGTGTGTGTCTTTCTGTTTCCCTCTCCTGCCTCCCCCGCTCTCCCACCTTTTGTATTACTTGGTTTGAACCTAAGATTTTTGCACTGAGCTACCTCCCCAACCCTGTTTTTTTGAGACAGGCTCTTGAAAAGTCACTAAATTGCTTAGGTGAGACTCAAAGTTGTGATCCTTTTTTCTTATCCTCACAGAATGCTGTAATCATGGATGTGTGCCACCATTCCTGGAAGAAAATAGGAATTTTTAAAATAATTGGTTGAATTAAGTACATAGGAAAGATGTGAAAACATTTGACACTTGAATTTGGAAAGCAAACAGGATATATTAATATTTGTGTTATGGAGAACTTTAGATGGTCTTTTTCACCTTTTTTTGAGAGGCAGAAATTATAAAGACAAATAATTGTTAAGGTAGATAAATTTTGATGTTTTCCCTTGATACAAGTCTTATGGCATAGAAAATTGAGTTTGTCCCTTGCTGTGGTTTGAATCCTGGGCCTTGCAATGCTAAGGAAGCCTCCACCACTGAGCTACATCCCCAGCCTTCTTTAAATTTTGAGACAGGGTCTCAGTCAGTTACTAGATTGCCCAGGGTGGCCTCAAATTGGGATCCTTTTGCTTTGATTTTCCAAGTGGCTGGGATTAAAGGAATGTGCCACTGTTCCTGGCTGAAAATTGAAAGTTGTTCGTTTATTTTATTTTATTTTATTTTAAGAGAAAAAAACAACAACCAGACAAAACAGAAAAATGGTAGCAACAATACAGATTTCCAAAGGGAAAAAAATAAAAGCAAAAACAAACAAACCAAAAACCCCAAAACAACAACAAAATGTTTGTATATTTTTGAGATAGGGTCTTGCTATGTAGTCTAGTCTGGCTTTAAATTTATTATGTTGCCCAGACTGAATTCCAACTTGCTGTCTTTCTGCGTAAATCTCTTAAAGTACTGGGATTGCAGGCATATGCTGCTATTTCCAGCTTTGAAACTTGGATAGTCTTTTAAGTGTAACCACTGGTATTCATGTTTGATGCTTCAGGGAACTAGAGAAGCTTAGTAAGTTACCTGGATATCTAGCATTTAGTATTTGTTTGATTTGATGTTGAAACTGGTGATCTTTGCATAAAAATACAAGGAAAGAACAAGAGAGGTATAGCATATTTTTAATTGAAAGGTTTCTTGTTAGAATGAATGAGTTTATTGGAGTAATTCAAGTTAAGTTTTGAAGCTAAACCTGAAGGAAGTAGTGATGATGTAATTATAGATTTCTTATTGAGGTGTTCATTCTTTTAAAATTATATAAATAGAGATTAGCAAATCCAGTAATATCTCAGGTGTTATAGGTGGTTAATTTTTAAAAGGGCTGCACAGGTCCATATCTCATTGCGGCATGGCTACTTGGTACAAGAATGTGACATAAATGAAATGAAAAAAGAATTACAGTCATGCACCGTATAGGGAATCTTTGGTCAGTGACAGGCCATGTAGAGGAGGATGGATTCATAGATTATATGCCAGTGACACTGTAGCCGTTATAGTTTATATAATGACAGAATTGCCCCACAACACATTTCTCAGAATGTATCTTCTTCATTAAATAGCACAGCTGTAATACTAAAATGCCTGCAATTTGCCAGATGCTTTTTTAAAAACTGTGATAAATTCATATCAGGTACATCATTTTTAACTTAAAAAACTAACTTGCATATATCAATAGATGAATGGACAAACTGGTGTTAGCATGCAGTAAATATTCTGACATAAAGAGAACAAAATTCTGATACATGCTATACAACGTTGAAGATGTATCGAATTAAAGAAGTCATTATAAAATCTGTACAAAAAGTGTACAGAATAGAATGATTCCATTTATATGAGGTGGCTAGAGTGGAGAACTTAGAGACAGAAAGTAGAGTTGAGATTATGAGAGACCAAGAAATGTGAATGGGAGTTACTGAGCGCAGAGCTTCTCTTTAGAGTCATGCAATAACCCTGGAGATAGATGGTGGTGATGGCTGCACAAAGTTTTGAATATATAGCTTGTGCTCAATATTGGTGGGTTCTGTATCTGCACATTGGACCAACTGTTGGTTGAAAATACCACCAAAAATACACTATTTGTGCTGGGCATGTAGAGTCATTCTTTCTTGCCACATTCCCTAACTGATGGAGTGTAGCATCTATTTGCATAGCATTTAATGGTACTGGTATTCTAAGTAACTAACCCAGGGATCATTTAAAGTAAATGGGATAGCTGAACAATTGTGAAATGGTGGTGTGTACCTGCAGCTACATAGGAGGCTGAAACAAGAGGGTTGCATGAGTGCATGAGTTTGATGTGAGCTTGGGCACATGGTGGGACCTCCATCTTAAAAAAAGTAGTTGGCACATGCCTGTAATCCCAGTGCTTGGAAGGCTGAGGCAGGAGGGTTCTTGGAAGTTTGAAACCAGCCTATGTTACAAAGCGAGCTCAAGCCAGCCTGAGCTGCATAGTGAGACCCTGTCTCAAAAAGACCCCCCCCCCCCGAAAAAAAGTATATGGGAGAATGTTTAGTTTTCTTGCAAATATACAGGATTTGAGCACTTGGGAATTTTGGTATCTGAGGGAGGGTTCTAGAATTTAGTCCTCCTTATGCACTAGGGGACAATGATGCTTAATACCACTGTTAAGACGTTTAGAAATAGTTAAAATGGAAAAAAATGGCTAAAATGGTCTGTGCTGTGTCTATTTTTGTGGACTACAAAACACTGTGCAAATCTTTACTGATAGGGAAACTGAAGGAAACTGGTCTACATGGGGTGAGAATTTATTCAGAGTTGGGTGTGGTGGTGCACTCTGGGAGGCAGAGGGTCACATGCTTTGGCGCAGCCCAGGTGACCTAGTGAGACCCTGTCTCAAAACAAACAAACAATTAAAAAAAGACTGGGGATGTAACTAAGGGCAAAGGCCTGGTGAGCGTCTCTGCTGCTGCAGAGTGGGGAGGAGCTTGTTCAGGATTCAGCTGGGAATTTGGAGTCAGGATCCGAATTTAGTTCTGTTTGATATTGTATTATTGACTCTTTGTCACTTGCTGGCTACTGGTTGATTAAAGATGTATCAGCTCTAAAAAGAGTGTTTATTTGAATCAGTCAGTTAAGGTTTCAAAGTAGATAGTTGCAGTGTATAGGCTAACAGGTGTCTTTGAGGGTGATGTTCTCAGTTTGAAGGTTCATGTCGTAGCCGTAGCTGTGACATTGATGCGAATACACAGTGAGGCAATTGCTTGGGTTTCAACTTCTAACTTGCCAATTTGTGCCCGGGGTATTATCTTCTGGGTGTGTGTGTTTCCCTGTTTGTAAATTGGTGCCACTACTGATCAGGTCTGATAAGGATTATGAGGGTGAAGGGAGTTAATGTATGTGAACTAGGTCTTAGAACCAGGTCTGGCATGATGTTTGAGAAATGATTGTTAGTTACTGTTAACTAGTTATGGCACCACTGTTGTTTCTCAGAATCAGTGTAGCCTTTCATTAATGGAAACAAATACTTTTGAAAGTTTCAAATATGTGCTTAGAGACTAGTATGTAAAGAAAAAGATTCTGTGGGTGTTTTATCCATTTCTATTTATAAATGTCTATAAATTAAACGTAATATATGTTCAATTTAAAATACTGAAATAATTTAGACAGTTGTAAAATGAAGCCTTTCTTGATTCCTGTAATCCCAGTAGCAGTTAAGTATGTATACTTCCCAAACATTTTTCAGTGTGTTCATATGTGAATATTATTTTTACATATATCTTCTAAAAATGAGACCAAGTTATTTAACTATAGCACAGATTTTTTGTTTGTTTGTTTTTTGGTGGACTGTGCCACTGTGCCGGGCTGCACAACTTTTTAAAAAGTCAATCCAGAAAGCTCTATTTCATTAAAAAGAGCTGATGTTTCTTTAGATGCGCTACACAAATGCTTGACACAAATGATTTTTGCTCATTACTTTATGTAGATAACCTTACTAATGAGATGGAGAGATTAAGTAGCAAGAACTAGTTAGTGGTAAAGACTTGAACTCGGACATGCTGGTTTTGGGTTTAAAGTTCTGATTTCTCGGGGCTGGGGATTTAGCTCAGCGGCATAAGCGCCTGCCTTGCAAGCAGGCAGTCGTGAGTTCGATCCCTGGTACCGATAAAAAAAACAAACAAACAAAAAGATAAAAATAAAAAAGTTCTGATTTCTCACCTAGTCCTGCTGGCTGTCCATCCTCCATAGGGATTGAACCCAGGAGGGTCTTTGCTCTGAGCTTCATCCCCAGCCCTTTTCTTTTCTTTCTTTAAATTTTGAGACAGGATCTTAATAAGTTGCCCATGCTGGGTTTGAATTTTTGATCCTCTTGCCTCAGGCTCTCAGACTGCTGGGATTACAGATGTGGGCCACCACGCCTGGCTTGAAGGGTCTTTTTTATTTGGGTAATGTTGGAGATTGAACCCAGGGCCTCTTGCATGGTAGGCAAGTATACTGCCACTAAGCTATACTTGCAGCCAGAGATGTGTTTTTTGTAAGGTCCATAAGCCTAGAATGTCGATTTAAAAAAAAAAAAAGTTGGCTAAATGTGGTGGCACACACCTGTAATTCCAGCATTTGAGGTTGAGGCAGGAGGATGGATGGCCTGAGTTTGAGGCCAGCTTGGCTACATAGTTGAGACTCTGTCTCAACAAAATAACAAAACAAGAGTTGTTAAAAAAAAAAAAGTTGTAGCAACAATACTGACCCTCCACCCCACCCAAAAGGAAAAGAATATGTAAAGATTGAACGTGGTCTGCTGAGCCTAAGAGACTTCTTACCATGTAGCTGTTGACAGAAAAATTTGCTGTCTTGGGTTCTGGGCTCTCAGGTTGTACCTCCTTTGTTCTTGTGTGCCCACTCCCCTGCAACAAACAGAGTTTTGCTGTGTAGTTCCTTGCCGCTTTGCTGCTGCCTCAGCCTCCAGAGTGCCAGCCTTACAGGCTCCTAGGTGTGTGCCACCACACCTGGCTGCTTTGTAAGTGAAATGCATAATATTCCAGTGACCATTCCTCTGTTCTTTTGTGATGGATGTAGTTTTCTTTCCTCAAAATGAAGTAAACATCCTTACCTGTCTTTGAACATTGCATAATAACTTTTTTTTTTTTTTTTTGGCCAAAGTGGGGATCGAACCTAAGACCTTTGCACTGAAAGTCTGGGGATGCATCTTGCATCCCCAGCTCTTTTTTAACTTTAAAGAGAGGAGTATGGTAGTACGTGCCTGTAGTCTCAGCCCTTGGGAGGCTGAGGCAGGAGGGTCACTGAGAGTTTGAGGCCAGCCTGGATTACATAGTAAATTCAAGACCAGCCTGTTCAGGCCAGCCTGAACTAGATAGTGAAACCCTGTCTCAAAAAGATAAGAAAGAAAAATTAGAGAGAGAGAGTCTCACTGAGTTGCTATTGTAAAGGGTATGTTTTCCCTGACTTTTTCCTCAGTGTTTTGTTGTTTGTGTACAGGAATACTATTGAGTTTTGGGTGTTGACTTTGTATCCAGCTTATGCTCTTGAATTTTGTTATTATATCTAGAAGTCTTCTGGTGGAATTTTTGTGATCTTCTAATGTAGAGTATCATGTCATCTCTGAATAATGATAATTTAACTTTTTTGTGACAGGGTCTCACTGTGCAATGCAGGCTGGCCTTGAACTTGCTTATGTAGCTCAGGTTGGCATTGAACTCACAGCAATCCTCCTGCCTCCAGGTCCCAAGTGCTGGGATTAGAGGCATGTGCCACCACACCTGACAATTGGACTTAAATTTTGATAAGTGATTTTATAGTAATCAACTGATGATGTACAGTATTTTGTAAGGCAGATTGTCTTAGCTTATTTTGTGCTGAATTCCCCAACCTGGGTGATTTGTAAAGAACAGACATGCCTTTCTCACGGTTCTTCATGCTGAGAGTCTAAGTCCAAGTCTTCCTCACCTGATGAGGCCTTCCTGCTGCACCCTTAGGTGAAGGAATTGCAGGAGCAGCAGAGATGGCTCCCTTAAGGTGTCAGCACCTTGTAATAACAGCACATTGGCAGTTTCTCCATTTTGTAGGGGGCCAGTTCTGACCATAGAACGAACACTGACTAATCTTATTGATTTTTAAATAGATAATACTTAAGGCATTTGAAGTTTTCTAGTATCTCAGCACTATATTTATGTATGTATGTATTCCAGTAACCATATACATATGTATGTATGTATATATGTATTTATTTTTTGTGCTGGGGATTGAACTCATGATTACACACTTGCCAGTCAGGCACTTATGCCGCTGAGCTAAATCTCTGGCCCCTGTATTTATATTTGTGATAAACCTTGTATACATATAGGGAAATCATGAAGAGGCTTTTAGTTCTAGCTTTCCCTACCTCCATTATCTCTGTTTTGCATCTGAGCGAAGACCAGCAGAAGGAATTTCTGGAGGGTCTCTACTTCAGTGAGGGGCACTACTGCTACCCATTAACTAGGAAACTGGCTGGGAGATGTCTGGCTGGTTGACTGCCTGGCTATCATTCTAAAATTCTGATACCACTAGATAATGATTTGGTTGTGGGATTCCTGTAAATTCTAAGGTTTTGTAAATTAGTATTTTGAACAAGCCAATCTGTGTTATGATTCTCTCTTCAGAAGGAATTGTGCCTTAATTTTGAGTAATAGGATATACAGTGAGTGCATCAGGCAAAGATAGTATTTGGCAAACTTACCAATGAAATGTGTGGAGCAAGATGTCTTATTATAAATAGTTTTTCTAAGATGGGCATAGTAGTGTACACCTGTAATTTCAGCACCTGGGATGCTGAGGCAGGAGGATCTCAAGTTTGAATCCTACATGGGCTACTTACTTAGTAAAATCTTGTCTCAAACAAAAAACAAACAAAATTAAAAGACTGGAGAGGTATAGCACAGTGTGAAAGCCGTGGGTTCAATCCTTAGTGCCATAAAACAAAACAAAACAAAACAAAACAGCTCAAACAAATACCTTCTCTAGGTCTGTGACCAGCCCAGTTTTCCTAGATTGAGCAGTTGTTAATTTGCACGTAGGGGTCAGTGCTGTCTGAGACAGGCTTGGTGTAAGAATGTGACTGAACACTCTCAGTGTAAGAGACACTCACCGGTGGTGGTGGAAGCCGCAGATTCATGCTGTCATTTTGCTATTACTGAGGAGTCAGTTCATGGCAGTAATAGTGGTGCATTCATTTATTTACTTCAGTTGAGCTTCCTGTAGAGTTCTGCTCACTGTATGTTGTTAAGATTTGTGTAAGCTGAATTAGATGTTGCTTTTTATGTGAGGTATAAGACTGCAAATATACTGCTGAGTCGCTGGGCATGGTGATGCACACCTGTCATCCCAGCAGTTAGGGTGGTTGAAGCAGGAGGAACTTTCAGCAGAAAGACTATCTGCTGTTGGACCTACCTACCGTTTTATTCTCTGTGGTTATATTAAATGGTGTATTGAAGTAACAAGCATCTCACCTTCAAATTATAATGAGCTGAATATTATAGCTTTAGCTCCTGGTACATATTTTTGGTTCCATTTCTCCCCTAACAGTGTCTCAGTAAACTGAATACATACCCAACAAAAATTAAGAATTGAATTTATAAAACAGATTTATTATAGTTTTTATAGGAAATATCCCCTCCCCCTCATTTTGGTACTGGGAATTGAACTCACAACCATGTGCTGGCAAAGCAGGTGCTTATGACACTGAGCTAAACCCCTGGCCCAACATTAACCCTTTTTACATGTCAGTTTAGTGAATCTTTTATTCAGCAAATCTTTTAATAAGAGATTTGTGACAATTCATTGGTTTCTTTTCTAGACTGATCTTTGTAAACTGATAGTACTTTCAAGTAAATACAGGAATGCTGGCCTTTTGGACTTGGACTCCCTGTTGAACTGATGAGTTTACTCTTGCTGGAAGGAGGAGAGTGATCTTATTTTTGTGGAAACACATTGCTGTAGAATCTACTTGCTTTTGTTGGAATGATTGTGTTAATGTTTTCTGTTACTCAGCTAAAATTGCTAAATTACTGTAATTTTTGTGTACCTTTTATCTTCTTAGCACCACTGAAACCAGGCTGATCTTTACTTTTTTCTCTTATTTTCCCTTATTAGTCTCTGGTGTATTTCTTTCCTAAGGATGTCTTTAACATAAGTGCTGTTCGTTATAATTTCTCATCTGTAGTTGTGAGTACAAGTGATCCACTAAGACACAGAAGGCTAAGATTGTGTCTTCCCTCTTCAGATGAATTGCTGACAAGATTTAGCCCTTTAGGAATGCTCTTTGTGTGTGTGTGTGTGTGTGTGTGTTTTGTGTGTGTGTGTGAATGGGTGAGATGTGTGATGCTGAGGATCAACCTCAGCCCAGAATGCTCAATAGATTCATATTCATTAATTGATAATGTCCCTTATCCCAGCTTTCCCCAAGTCCTTTAATGGAATCTTCAGAAGTTTCTCATGCTGGCCATTTTGCAAGTCATTTTGGTGGAATGTTTAGGTCCTAGGGTAAGCCAGGAATATAGCTCAGTGGCAGAGCGCCTGCCTAGGTCCCAGGGTAAGAGACCTTGTATTTTTGTCACTTACTTTGTTTTTTTTAAAGATAAAAGTTGGATTTGGTGGCACATACCTATAATTCCAGCCCCTGGGAGGCTGATGTGTAGCAGGATTGTTCAAGCCCAGTCTGGGCAATGTAGGGATTTAGCAAAACCCTGATTTCAAAGAAGAAGAAAATGTGTGGGTGTGTGTATGTGGGGAGGTAAAGATACAGTTCAGTGTAAAGGCCCTGAGTTCAGTCTCCAGTTAAAGATTCAAAGAAGCAAAATGTCCAGGGACAACTTTTATGAGGATGGGTGAGGTGTGTGTAGATAGGGAATTGGTTGACAGAGTTGGGTTGTTTTAGAGTGACAAGAGGTCAGAGAGGTGACCATGACCATTAGTGATAAATTATAGTGATTAAAGATATGAAAACATGAATGAAATAAAGCAATTTTGTCAAACATCAGTCTCTCAATTGGGCACCAATGTGTGGCATACTATCATTTTTGGATTCTATAGTTACAGTTAACTATGTTACCTTCATTAAATATTCTTCACATAGATTTTTGTTTGCCTGCCTTTGTCTCTTATTTTCTGTTGTAAAAGTGGGCATTTTACTAGGTCTGGTGGCACATGTGTGTAATTCCAGCACTCAGGAGGCTGAGGCAGGAGGATCACTGAGTTTGAGGTTAGCCTGGGCTATATGATGAGTTCAAGGACTGCCTGAACTACATAGCAAGCCCTGCCTCAAAAACCAAGAAACTCCAACAAAAAACAAAAACAATAAACAGTGGTGATTTCTAGACTTTCATATTTACACAACTTGTCTTTAGAAATGTTTAGGTGGCAGTGGTGCTTGAACCCAGAGCCTCTCACTGAGCTGTATTCCCTGCCTTGTTATTTTTTTTTTTTTTATTTTTTAATTTTTTCTTGGTACCAGGGATTGAATTTACGACCTCATGCTTGCCAGGTAGGCGCTTAATCCATTGAGCTAAATCCCCAGCCCCTGCCTTTTTATTTTTAAGTTATTTTTAGTTTTTATTTTTTTGAGTCTGAAATGAGATTCAACCTTGTGATCCTCCTGCCTCATCAGCCTCCCAGTGTGCTGGGATTACAGATGTGCACCACCGAACCTGGCTTCAAAGTTTATATTTCTAAGCCAGGCATGGTAGCACATGTGTGTAATCTCAGAATTCTTGGGAGGCTGAGACATGAGATTCTAAATTCAAGGCTACTCTGGTGGACTTTGCAAAATCTTTTTTTAAAGACTGGGGAAGCAAGCTCATTGCTAAGGCACTAGGTTCAATCCTTTGTACTACCAAAGCAAACAGCACCAACCTCCTCAACTGTATTAGATCTTTGAACCCTTGGATGTACACATTTTAATTCTGTGTAACAAGATGGGAATGTGTGTAAAGTGCTTTCTGCATGTCAAAGTGATGGGTTCCAAAGACTAACTGCTCTTTTTCTTGGAAAGAGCCATTTTTACTTAAAAGGGGCGGACAAGCTATGATTATTCAGATTTAGACATTTGCTCAAATCAAGAGAATGAGCCTGTCATTTCAAGGAAAACAGTTGACCATATTTGTTGGCAATGAAGATTTGAGCTTTCAAGCAAAAATTAAAATTTTTGGAAACTTGTATCTGTTACTGAAAGTGTAACAACTTTGCATATTTAAATACTTTTTTGGGGTAAGGTTAATGGGCTAAACAAATAGATTTTTTGAAATATGTCAATTCATATGAAAATTATGAAAGTTTGCATAATTCAGTGGGCCACCATTTTTCAAGAGAAGATTGATGGTTAAAGACCCTTTGGAAGGGCTGAGGATTTAGCTCAGCATAAGCGTCTGCCCTGCAGACACCAGGTGGTGAGTTCGAGCTCCTGTACCAAAAACAAACAAACAAACAAACAAACAAACACCCTTTGGAAGCACACAGACCAATGAATCCTAATATAGCAGGGAAGTTTATTGGTACAATTTCAGATTCCAGGTTGCTGCTAACCTCCTACAAAACTACCACTGTTTGCTGAAGCAGGGTGGTTGTCTTCAGGAATTAGGTTGGAATTGTAGGCTGAACTAGCTGCGTTTTTCATGGATGATTTTTGGTATAGGAGCAAAGTATGAGATACACGGTTATCTCAAGGCTTTTCAAATACTCTTGCCTTTTTTTCTGAGATTAGATTTTCTTCTTACACTTTAACCAAAAGAACATGTTGGAGCATAGTGTATGTAGAAGCAGATGTTGAAACTCTAGCTGTCTTCTATTTAGATAGACAATACAGAAGTTAGCAAAATGTAGAAACATTACCGTTTACTGATTTCTGAAAGAAAAGTTTAAAAAAGTGTATAACTTATATTAATATGTAATAGTCTTGGTATTACTTATTAAGTAAATGGTGAAAACAGTAACATTTCCTGGTTTTTAATTTCTAATATATTAGAAATATATTCTAATATATTCTAATAATTTCTAATATATTAGGTATCAGTAGCTATAACATAAACTAAATGTGTCAGGAGACAGATGCTCAAGCATAGTGTCACCATGTTCTTTCTTTGAACTTTGTTTCTCCTTTCTTTTTTTTTTCCCTACTGGGGTTCAAACTCACGACCTTGCACTTGCAAGGCAGGCGCTTACGCTGCTGAGCTAAATCCCTGGCTATTTCTCCCTTTTCTGTTCCTAGCTTAAACACATTATCTGACAACTAGGTGTATACTTACTTTCTTACTCTGTGTTCTCAATACCACGTTCTCTCGTTTCATAGCGCTGGTTTATTTAGGGTTTCCCCTCCTCCACAGGAGAGTGAACCCAGAACTTTCCCACTGAACAGCATCCCCTGGCCCTTTTTCATTTTTTAATTTTGACACAGTGTTTTTAGTAAGTTGTGCACTCTGGGCTTTGAATATTTGATCCTTCTATGTTAGCCGTCTAGAGTATTGGGTTATAGGTGTGTGCCTTTGTGCCCAGCTGAGGACTAAATTATTTTTCACACTATTCCCTGGTGACTGCATCTGAATGTTTAATTTTATAATGTCTCATAATTTTTTTCCCCTTTATTCCCACTGCTGTCAACCGAGTTAGGGTCCTTATCACTTTATTCCTGAATTACTTGAATAACTCAAATACTGAGTTGAACTGAGTATTACTTCAGTACTCAAGTTTTTATCTAACTTTTATTGACCAGAACTAAAGGATCGACTTGATTTTAGATGATTTTTGATTTTGGGGGGGCTCGTTTTGAAACAGTTTCATTGTGCAGTTCAGGCTGGAGCTGTGCTCACTTTGTAGCACAGGCTGGCCTCAAATTCATGGGCAGTCTTCCTGCCTCAGTCTCTTGAGTGTTGGGATTACAGGTGTGTGCCACCATGCCTAGCTTGACTTGATTTTAATAAAATGACACCTAAAAATGTACAGGTATAAATGTCTTATGCATAAACTAAAGCAAATTTACAAATGAAATATAGACCATTGAATTAGCTACCGATGTGTTTTTTTAATTTTTAAAATTTATTTATTTATTTATTTTTTTTTTGAGAGAGTCTTGCAGTGTAGTTCAGGCTGGCCTTGAAACTCACTGGGTAGCCCAGGCTGACCTTGAATTCATGGCAGTCCCTCTGCCTGAGCCCCCTAAATGCTGGATTACAGGTGTGTGCCACCACACCCGGCTAGCTACACATATTTAATGATACTATTTTGCTAAAAGTGAATTGGCAGTGTTAGAGTTTATAATAGAATGATATAGCCTCAGGACTGGTTTTTTAGTTTCTGTAATTTGGTTTAATATTAACACAGAATGGATGTTTGCATAAATGTATTTTGTTAGATGGTATTAACTTTTAGTCCTTTTATTTGTTCCGGATTGTCAGACCTAGAAATGAGAACAGGGCCAGCTGAAGAATGCCACATCTCCTGTGAACCAATTTTTTGTGGATTCTTTACTAGAGAGTCTTTCATTACCTATTTTACTGCTGGACTTGTTAGTGTATGTTTGCTGGGCCGTGAGATCTTGACGTTCAGTTGCGTTTGACAGTGTACTAGGGCACTGAGTGCCTCAGCGCAGGCTCCTGTTGCCTTGCTTGCCTGCTTTACCTTATTTACCTGTTTTTTTTTTTTTTTTTTCATAGCGTATATTTTACTGTTTCCATCCAGATAGATTTTACTGAGTTGCTGGGTCACAGATTTTTGTCTGTTCTGTTTATTAATAAATCTATAGCATGTGGTAGGTAGTGTTTGTTGAACAAATGAATGTAAATAAACATTTCCCAATTCAAGTCCATCTCATGCTTTTTTGTTGTGTTGTGTGTTATGGGTGCAGTGGCAGGCAGAGGAAAGGCCATGTTTCTCTTTCCATTGTTTTGTTTTGTTTTATTTTGAGACAGGGTCTCATGTGGTCCACACAGGCCTCGAACTCACAGTGTAGCTTAGGCTGACTTTGAATTCATGGGGAGTCTCCTGTCTCAACCTGCTGAGTGCTGGGAGTATAGGAGTTGCCACCAGGTCTGGCTCTTTGTCCACTTCAAACACACGTTACTGGTCCTGAATTGGATATAATTCTTTTGTTTTATTCATTACATGTGCAATCAGTGGCACAAATAAGTTCCTATATTTCTGTTAATATAGTTAAAGAATTCATCATTAGTTTATGATTATTCTTTGCTCACTGAAGTTGTTGGGATTGCAGTGTATACCATTGTCAAGCTTATTTAAATATTTTGATTTAAATTACTGTCTTTGATAGCAAAAATATAGAAATCATACATCGTAATGGGGTACCACATGATGTTCAAATTGAGTTAAACATTCCTATTATTTTTAGGCATTTATCATTTCTTTATGGTGAAAACACTGAAAATCCTTCTAGCTTTCAGGAATACATGAAATGACATTATCTGTAGTCACCATACTGTGCTGGTGGTAGGTACACCAGGACTTCCTCCTCCTAATTACAGCTTAGGACTCATTGGTTACCTTTGCCTCTCCCTTCAGCCCTCCTGCTCTCCCAGCCCTCTGCTGACCGTTATTCTGATGTGAACTTCTGCCAGATTAGCTGGTTTTTGTTTTTGTTTTTTGAGGCAAGGTCTCTACATAGTACAGGCTGGCCTTGAATTCATGGTGATCTTTCTGCCTCAGCCTCCCAAGTACTGGGATTATAGACATATGCTACTACATCTGGCCTTTGAGATCAACTTTTTCAGATTCTACATGTGAGTGAGATAGTAAGATACAGTACTTGTCTTTCTATGCCTGCCTTACTTCACTCAGCATAAGGGTCTCAAGTCTCACTCATGTTATTTCAAGTGGCAGGATTTCATCATCTTTATGGCTGAATAGTATTCCACAATGTTTATCTGCCACACTTTTTTTAATCTACTTATAAGTCGATGGACAGCTAGGTAATTTTTGTTGGCTATTGTGTATAGTACTGCAGTGAACATGGGTGTGCTGATGTTTCTTCAGCAAGGATTTCATTTCTCTGGGGTCTGTATCTGTATCTGTATCTGTATCTGTATCTATATCTATCTGTCTGCAGAATTGCCAGAACTTGCAGTAATTCAGGCTTTAAAAGCAAATTTATTTTTTATTTTTTTATTTTTTGGGACAGAATCTCACTTTGTAGTTCAGGCTGGCCTGTGAACTCATTATTATGTAGCCCAGACTGGCCTTAAACTCATGGTGAGAGAGTATCCTGCTTCAGCGTGCCCAGTGCTGGGATTACAGGCATGTGCCACCATGCCTGGCTAGGTTTCTCTTTTGCTACTGAGTTTTTGGAGTTCCTTGTATGTTTTGGATATTAATTTTGTCAGATATATATCTCGCAGATATTTTTGCCCTTTCTCTAGATTGTCTTTTCACTGTCTTGCTTGCTTGCAGAAATTGGATCTAATCCCACTTGTCTGTTTTTGGTTTTGTTTCTTGCACTTTAGGGGTCCTGTCAAAAAAAATCCTTGCCTATTCTAGAACATCCATGCCTCCACTCTTTTTTTTTGGTACCGGGGATCGAACTCACGACTGCATGCTTGCAAGGCAGACGCTTATGCTGCTGAGCTAAATCCCCAGCCCCTGACTTTTAAGTATTTAATACTCCATTTTGAATTGGTTTCTATAACTTGGGAGAGATAGGTCTAATTTCATTCTTTTGCATGTGTGTATCCAATTTTCCCAACACCATTTATTAAAGAGACTTGTCCTTTCCACAGTGTTTATGTGTGTTCTTAGAACCTTTGTTAAAACTTTGGGCTGGGGATTTAGCTCAGCGGCATAAGCGCCTGCCATGCAAGTGTGGAGTTCGATCCCCGGTACCGATTAAAAAAAATTAGTTGATTGCAAGTGCATGAGTTTACTTCCTGGCTGTCTATTCTGTTCCATTTGATGTCAGGCAGTGTCATGCCTCTTACTTTGGTTTTGTTGTTATCATTGATTGTTTTGAGTATTAGAACTTTTTTTTGGTGATTCCATACAAATTTTAGGATTCGCTTGCTAATTCTGGGAGTATCATTGGTATTTTCTTAGAAATTGAATCAAGAGCTGGGTATGGTGGCACATATCTTCTCAGCACTCAGGGGGCGGAGGAAGATTGACACAAGTTTTAAGAACCATATAGAAAAATAAAAAAGAACCACATAGACCCTCCCTCAACAAAACAAAACCAAAACAAGAAAAAATTGCATTGAATTTGTAGATCACATTGGATAGTATAGACCTTTAAACAGTGTTGTTATAATCCATGAACATGGAGTGGTTTTCCTTTTTTATGTGTGTATCCTCTTCAATTCCTCAATTTGTTCTTTTTTTTTTTTTTTTTTTTTGTACTGGGAATTGAACTCAGGACCTTGCCCTTGCGAAGCAGGTGCTTGTGCCACTGAGCTATATCCACGGCACTCCTTAATGTTTTATATAACTTTCTCTGACATTGAGAAACCTGGCTTATATCATCTCCTATTTACGTATTTGTTTAATTCTTCTATATGCATGCAGAGTGTTTCAGAAATACAGGAACCCTCCTCATGAGGAACAAATTTACCAACTATGAGGTATGATCAATAGTGATTTTAAAAAATCGCTTATATTTTAAAAACAGTTTTATTATAGGAAAAGAGATTTTCATTAACTCTCCTCAAAGTACTCTTCTTATTGTTTTTGCCACTTTCTGAAGCAATTCTGGGAGGTCTCTTGTCTGTGTCTACAAAGTGTGATAAAAAAATTATGGTGACTATTGCTGCCAAGTTCTGTCCAACAGTAAAAACATGACAGTGTGTTCTTAGCTACCTATTCACAAGATATGGCACCTGGTGACCTCTGGGTCTTCCTCAAAGTTGGAATGCCCATGAAAGATAAAACACTGAGGCAGCAGCCTGGCAGTACAGCTAAAGATTCTCACAAAAGAGGCCTTCCAGAACGGCCTCAGAAGGTGAGCGCGTGGGATGCACATATTTGAAACAAGGGAGAGTGGTGGTGGGGGAGGTGTTAATGGCAATGTGTACTTGAGTATAATAAAATTTTTTCAGAGTTTAACTGTGTCTTGTGGTCACACCTTGTAGAATGGGAGTGTGGTGTTTTATGTAAAGTTCATTTTGTCTTTAGCCTTCCTGAATTATTCAGTCAAACACTTTTTCCGAGGTTATGTAGGTTATCTCTTTCCCCCCTTTCCCTGAGGTTATCTCACAGCAGTGTAATACAATTGGATTCATTATATGGTCTATATTCTGTCCTGAGTATACCCTGTTCCTAACATCGAGTTACTGTCTGACTTAACCTTTTAAATATCAAGATCTACCTCATCTGTCATTTATTGTTTGATAGCAATACTTCACGTAGTGCTGATGGAGTGCCTGTTGTCTGCCGTGTACCATCTATGCGCTCTACATCAGTTTACTCATGATGACTCTTTGAGGTAGATAACTTAATTAAATTAAGCTGTTTTTACAGAAGAGTGTGAGGCACCAAGATACTGAATTACCCTGCCAAGTTTGCACACTAAGTGAGGGAACTGGGATATGAACCCAGGTAGGCTTTGATGTGTGCTTTTGCTCCATGTGGAAGACTGTAGGATCTATTTCTTTTTCTTTTTTTGGAGGGGGTATTGAGATAGGGTCTTGTTATGTGGTCGAGGCTGGCCTTGAACTTGTGGTCATCCTCTTTCCTCAGCCTCCTGACTGCTGGGATTACAGGCGTATGCCATCGTGCCAGCTGTATAGGATAGAGAGCAGTGATGGCGAACATTTTAGAGCTTTCAGTGATAATAGCCAGCCTCCCGTGGCACACGTGCTGTATGTTCGCCGACACTGAATAGGCTCTGGTGTCAGCTTGCACTGGAGCTTGGAATGGAGAGTGCAGCTGCCCCCATTTTTGCCCCATGTTCACAGCAGGTGCTGTTGATCATGACAGTACTTCCTGTGAGTTGAAGCAGAAGGTTTGGCCTCAGAATTCTTACACATGAGACACTCACAACAGGTAGAAGAGACAAAGTGCTTACCACTGCTGACTGTCTTTCTGCTGTCCTGATCCTCGTGTCCAGTGCATGCCCTGTATATCTACTTCTTTCAGATTCTTCTTGGGGTCTTCCTTTTGCAGGCTGTACATTTTCTGCATGGATGCTCAGGCATAACATCTGGTACTCTCAGTTAATGAAGTTTTTACTAATAGTTTAACATTCAAATATGTTCTCTTGTGTTGTTTTCCATGTTCTTACCTATAAAGTCTTATTAACTTTTCAGTATATTAAAGCAATGGATTTTACTGGCCCTGAATCAAGGCCAACAGATTGCTATAGCTGCTGGTTTCAAACAGGAGCCTAAAGAGAATTCTTTCTGTGGTCTGTTGGCCATTTCAGAACTTTGGAAATGGAATGGTCAATTCATCAGAAAGAAACAGCTTACTGAAGGATAAATTTTAGAAGCAACTACTCCCCTCCCTGGTGAGCGGCTATGAGCGTGGCAGGCTTCGGTGGCCCAGAGAGGGACACACGGTGTCTCCTGAGACCCCAGCCATGCTGGGATCTGGGGTGCTGGGAAACCAAGCAATTACTCCCCTCCCTGATGAAGATATGGACAACTATTTGGAAGAAAACAAGAGACAGTATGATAGTGAAGATCTCTGGTTGTCTAGCTTTGAAATTTATGCTTTCTTATATGTCCTGTTGTGTTTAATTTTACCCCCTTGAAAATAAAAAAGCAATGGATTTTAACTGAAAAAATAAATTTTGAAATGATACTAACAGATACCATTGAAGCACTTAATCATAAAAATACTACTGAAGATGATATTTATTTATTTATTTTTTAAAATTTTATTTTAAAGAGAATAAAACAAGAGGGCAGTACAGAGCAGATCAGAACAGGACAACATAGGCAACACAGTACTTTACATTAAGACAACTGGACATTAACAGTAGCTATCACAATATCTCTTTCTCTGCTATAGTTGAGCATAGTTGCAAATACAATAATATCAAACATAACAAAATAGTATGAAGCCATTCAAAGAGTGAAAGAATTACAGGGCATTCTGAACCGAATAACAGAAAATGATTAATGGGTACTATAATATCTCATTATCGATAGAAAAAATTTGTTTAAACTATCACACATATTCAAATCCCAATAAGACACAATGTGATAGATAGAACCTGAAGATGATTTTTATTTTTATTTTTTTAATTATGAAGATGATTTTTAAAAATAGGCACTTTTATGATAGTTTTATTGTGAAGTAAATTTTTTTCAGGGAAGGACATTGAGAATATTGTAATCATGTTATAGTACTTAAAGTTTTGCTGGGTTTGAAATTGGCCTCAGCCTGCTGTTCAGTTGAGTCATACTACTGTTTTAGTTAAGTAGCACATACAGTTTATCTTGTTCTCTTGTTTTTGTTTTTGTTTTTTTTTTTGGTACCAGGGATTGAACTCATGACCTTATGCTTGCCAGGCAGGCGCTTATGCCCACTGAGCTAAATCCCTGGCCCTTGTTCTCTTCAAACATTACTAGGCGCCAAGAAACAGGTGACTGTTGCCTGGTTTAGCAAATCTTTTAGGAGGAACTTTAAAGAAACCCATTAAGGCTGTGATAGTGCCAGAGGACTCTTCTCCTTAACTGTGTTTTAGCTTTCTGTCATTGACAGCACAGTAGGGAGGCCTACTGTAAGAAGAGTAGATTTGCATCTGATGGAAAAGAATTCCAAATCCTTGGGCTTGTATGACCTGGGCATTGGAGAGACAGGAAAGATGGATTTTGGCTGCGTCATAGGGCCCTCCATAAACCTGTGACGTTGGAGGAAGCTCCTTCCCTGTTGGAGAGCAGAGCACTGCTGTGCAGCTGCCCTTCTTGATGATGAGAAGCCTTCTGATACGAATTGAGACGTTGTTGTATATGTAACTTCAGAACTAAGTGTGTATGTCAGATACATTCTGTAGTGGCAGGAGGCCTAATCCAAAGTAGATTTTTTTTTTCTTTGTAGACAGGGTGTTGCTGTGTGGTTCAGGATGGCCTTGAACTCACTATGCAACCTGGGCAGGCCTCAAACTCATAGGGATCCTCCTGTCTCTGTTTTCCGAGTGCTGTGATTACAGGTCTGTGCCACCATACCTGGCTCTAATCCAAACTGTTACAGAGGGGGGACCTCAAAAAACAAAAGCAAGATATCTTGGCTCACGTAACTGCGTAGCTTTGGAATTGATACGCAAGGTTTCCTTGACTTAGGGCTCACATACTGTGAGTAGTGTCCATTTTGTGAACTCAGGTTAGTTCTGTGTTCTGTGTTATTTCTGTTGGCGCTGTTCTTTGCAGGCTCCTCTTTCGTGGCTGACTTTTAGGAAGTCATTGGGCAACATTTGTTGAGATTCAGATCTAAGTGCAGAAAAGTGAGCATTCTTGTCCTAGCACTGCAGGAGGCCTCGTGAGATTGTCACAGTAACTGTGGATGATTCTTGTATCCAAGCCAGTACTGATCTCTCTGTTTGAGGTGTATTCCGACTTTCAGGTGTTTAGAGAAGGATTTTAAGACTTTATCCGCTTGCTTAATAAAAAGGAATGTCAGAAACACTGGGTTTTATGGTGGCAACAGTTGAACCATAGGCCCTACCTAAGAGTCCCTGATGCTCATCTCTTTGTGGGAGTTTCTTAGTAACAGGGTACATTGCCCTCATTTTACTGGCTTTGGCTAGTGTGTAGTACAGCTGAACCTTTCAGATGATGTGCTAATAAGATACAGGTTATTGCTGTAAATGAATGCATCTGTTTTTTTTTTTTACCTTTTGTTTTTAAGTCTGCTATTTACTAGGCACACACAGGTAGGCCCTGGGATTTTACAAACGAATAAAAATGGTTGTTGCTATTGAAGAATTTATAGTAGGGATGAAGTGGAGTGGAAGACACAAAAATGTGATATTTTTGGTTTTTTTGTTTTGGCACTGGGGATTGAACTCAGGACCTCAAGCTTGCCAGACAGGCGATTATGCCATTGAGCTAAATCCCCAGCCCAAAAATGTGATTTTAATGTGTTGGAAATGCTGTGATACAGTGGGTAGAAGTTTGCTGTATGTAACTTATCCTTTAATTGGTGTCTTAAATTTTACTGTTTATGGGTCTGTTTATACCTATACTTAACAAAGATACTCAACATTTTCAGATTTTGTCTTGAGGTACTGTGTTAGAAATAGTTACTAAATGTTAGAAGCATGGCAGGTATTCATTAAATACTTCACCTATTGAAATAACTGTAAAGGTTGAGTTCAGTTGTCACCTTTGCCACCATCCCTCTGCGCTTCCTAATTCTTTTTTCTCTCCCCATAGACCTTTTGTGTATGTATCTCAGTAGTGTTTCCTTCTTGTCCTCAGATAGAATGTATGCTCCATAAAAGCACGATTTATCATTGTGTGTTCATTTAACTTTGTGTACTCACTGGCTGGCGCATACTGTTTATTACATACTTAAGATAAAAACTGAGTTATTTTTTGCGCTGAATAAGTCAGCACTTGTTTTCTTTGTCTTTGGTTGGTGACTGAGTGTTGTGTATGTAGCCAGGTACCCACTGAACTCAGGGCTTTTCTCTTTTTAAATATTCTCTTCTGATAGTTTTCTCTGTGTTTAGGGTTTTTATATGAACAGTTAAGTGAAGCTGTACTCAATTACTCAAGTCGGAAGTCTCCTTACTAATTTTCCATATTTAAGTTATTTGGCAGGAAAATCTCCTAAGTAACTTTTTTTTTTTTTTGGTACTGGGGATGGAACTCATAACTGCACTTGCAAGGCAGGCGCTTATGCCGCTGAGCTAAATCCCTGGCCTCCTAAGTAACTTTTGAAAATATTCGCCATTTTTGTTTTTCTGGGCTATTAATATATACTTGATTTAGTAATAAATACACTGTTATTAGATAGTATTCTAATTGGTTGAAATTAATGCTCTTATTAATGTAAGAAAGTGATAAATATGCTCCATTGCCAAAGTAATGATCAAGAGGTTATCATTTGTGTGTGTGTGTGTGTGTGTGTATGTGTATATATGTATATACACACATATACTTTGTTTTACTGGGAGTCAAACCTAGGGACTTTACACTGAGCCTGTATCCCAAACTCTGATTAAGATTAAGACAGGGTCACCCAGGCTGGGCTTGAATTTGTGATCTTCCTGCCTCAGCCTCTTAGAGTGCTGGAATTACAGGTGTGTGCTGATGTCTGGCAGGGCATTTCTAAGCTTGATTACTGCTATCATAGAGCAGGAATCATTTTTCTCAGTCCTGACGTTAAATTTGATGGTTTTAGAAGAAAGCATAAGATACAAATTCTAGCACTAACATTTAGTGGGGGGCATAGGGAATTAATTGCTTACATTTTTAAAGTGTAGCTATTTTTCAGTAAATTGCCTTCATTGCACAGCACTTATTTTCTGTATGAATTCAGAGTTAGTAACTTTTTTGAATTCACTTTACTTTCCACTACCAGTGTGGTACAAAGCTACTATCCTCCCTTGTTGGGATGCCACCTTGCTGTGCCATGTAACCTGGCCATGTAACCTGTTTTACTGTTCTCACTACCCGTGTTCCTATATTGCTCTCTGCTTGGTCTTTTCAAAATGTAAATCACCCCACCTACCCTTTTATTTGAAACACTCTGTGGCTTCTTATTGCTCTTAACGTAAATTAAAAATCGTTAGTGTGGCATATAAAGCCTTTCACAGCTTGTCAGAGAAGTGTCCTAATCTTTTGAAGATATACTATGATTTTAATACTTGTAGAAGGAAATGTTTTAGAAAAGAGCACTTGTTTAGACTTGAGGTGGGGACTCTAATACACATTAGACATCTGGTGAATTGTAGGCTGTCCCATATTTAAACATAATTGGTTCTCAGTGCCTGCAAGTAAAGATAAGGCAGAAGAATTTTACTTTGCATTTGCTGTATTCTTCTTTTCTCTTGCTAGCAGAAACCCCTCATGTGAAAAAAAGTGGCAAAAGAAGCAGAAATAGACTTTATCACAGTGTTTAAGGAGAGAAAGCATGGTAAAATTTGTGTGGGAGAGTACTTTAATTTCCGTACTTATTATATAGCCTACAATATGTCTGTTACTTTCAGTGCTTGATGTAAATTTTACTTTTTCAATTTTCACTGTTACTTTTTCAATTATAGTGGTTCCTCATTATGGGGGATTGACTGTAGTAAGCCCTCTTGCATACCCAAGTCCATGGGTGTTCAAGTCCCATATACAATATAGAGTAACAAAATAGTTGCCTATTTTGTTGCACATCCTTTGTGTACTTGCAATCATGCCTAGATTACTTACAATACCTAATACAATGGAAGTGTATGTAAACAGTTGTTACACTGTGTTGTTTTGGGATAATGAGCTCGCGGAGGTCTTTACCTGTGCAGCACAGTGGCAGCTATTGTGAACCTAACTACCTGGGATAAAAATCAGACTCAAAGCCAACAGTCCTCAAGGCTGAGGGCCTGAGAGTGGCAGGAGGCCACACCAGGGCCTGCCAGCTAGCGCATCATTTGGTTTGTGAGGATTCATGCAACAGATTTAAGTTTTGCTCTTTGGAACTTTCTGGAGTCTTTTCTCTGAATCTTTTTGAATCCAAGGTTGGTTGAGGTTGTGAATTCAGAGCCTGCAAATGTGGAACCTGCTGGTATAGGGTGCCAGCTGTGTGTATTCAATCATGCCGTGCTTCTATAACAGCTATTTAAAACTTAGGAACCTTTTCTGCATTTTTCTCCTTCACAAGTGTGGATGTCAAAGAGAAAACTAGTTTGGTATAGTATACTGAATTCTTGTACTGAGATCATATTTCTTCTGTAAGATGGCTGCTGTTTAAGGATGCAGAATTTTTATAAATAAAAATACAAATGAGAATAAAATATTTTGAGGATTTAACCATAGAGAGAAAATGAGCAGCTTTTTGTGAATATGAACAGTGTAAAAATGTCTTTGTTGATTGTAAGTTTGATGAGGCTTAAGAGACAGGTGATCATATTCAGTATGGTTATATTAGTGATTTTAATATGAAACCATTGCTTTTAGAATAATCATGGGCCAGACGGGGAAGAAATCTGAGAAGGGACCGGTTTGTTGGCGGAAGCGTGTAAAATCAGAGTACATGCGACTGAGGCAGCTCAAGAGGTTCAGACGAGCTGATGAAGTAAAGGTATAATTTTATCTTTTGTAAAAATGCATATACAGTTAAGAATATCCCCTCCCCGCAAGTTGAATAAATTTTAACCTGAAACAGTACATCTTCAGCTAAGGTCATATTTACAGTAATATCAATAGGATTTAAAGCTGAAGTCCTTTATCTGTCTTAGTTAATGTTGTATTAGGCACATTAATGATAATGGAAAGATTTTAATCTAAGAATTACTCAGCTTGTTTGGAAATCATTCTGTTTTCAGTCTGTCTTTATATTGTATGTGTGGACTCAGGACCCAAATACAAAGTAATATGTTTCATCATTTTATGTTTCTAAAGTTATCATGATTTTTTTTTAATATACAAAGTTAAGAAAAGATGGAAAAATTTGTTCCCCTCCCACTTACAATAAACTGATAGTTGTGTTTTGCTTTATTTGAATATGGGAAACTACAGTCTACTGTAAAATAAAATTTCTGTGCATTTGAGGCACTCTTCCTGGTATTTTTGAGGGATCACTGGATTTTAATTTGCTTAAGAGCTGTTATGCATTTTCTAACAATGAATACTTTTCTTTCTCTCGTTTTGCAGAGTATGTTTAGTTCTAATCGTCAAAAAATTTTGGAAAGAACAGAAATCTTAAACCAAGAATGGAAACAGCGAAGGATACAGCCCGTGCACATCATGACTTCTGTGAGCTCATTGCGCGGGACTAGGGAGGTTGGTTAACATAATGTGTTGTAGTAATTATCAGCACATTGTGGTTTTTGCTTATTGGAATGTTGGTTGGTTATTGAGTCACTGACCTCAGGATGTCTCTGTCTTTATTCCTGTTTCTTTTTAATAATGCAGCTGTCAATGGCTGCCTCAGGCCATACTACTACCGATGCCTTTTAGCAGTTTTAAGTGTTTAAAATGTACAGTATTTTTTACTAGATACATTCCTAGATTTTTAAAGACTATTGATTTAAAACAAACAAATAACTTGTAAGTCAATACTCCTTAATGTCCGTATCAGATCATTATTCAGAGTAAGGCTTTTCAACTCAACAATTGTCTTCCTTATTGCTTAATATGAGTTAGTAATGTGGTAAGAAATGTTTCTTTTTTATGTTTGTTCATGGACTAAGAAAAGATTTTATTATATATTTTGTTCAAAGACTTAAGTTCTTATAGGAGTTTTTTTTTTTTTTTTTCTGTTTGCTCGTTTTTGTTTTTTTGGGAATCGAACTCAGGACCTCGAGTTTGCCAGGCAGACGCTGTGCCGATGAGCTCTATCCCCTGCTCACTTATAGGAGTTTTTAAATTCAGTGTTGAGAGATTGGAATTTTCTTCCCTGTAACATTTTCTGATCAAGGTAGTTCTTTAACCACTCTGTTTGCTATTTTTAAGAAAGGCAATAATCTGAGGTAGACTGTCTGCCATTAAAGCACACCTGCCAGAAGAAAGAGAAGAAAATGGCAGACCCTAAAGCCATCAGCAGGGTTCTGGGTTGGGCATTAATGTTTATTGCTGTGTTATATAGGAAGACGCAGTGTAGGAAGATTAAGCAGAAGCTGAAGTAAAGCAAGAGGACAGCGATTTGGAATTAAGGACAGATGGTATAGTAGATCGTTTTCTGAGTATCTAAATGTGGGAGACAGCTAAACAATACAGTTAATTGCAATGAGTATAGTTGCTTTTTAAAATATAACATTAGTGTAATAAGCCACGATTTGCAGTTAGTTGTATGAGGCTTGTCAAGATGATGCGGGCTCCAGGGACTTATCTGTGAAGCCATGTCAGCTGTATGTGCTGTGCTGACAAAAGTGATGGTATGCAGGTCTTGTTGGTGACACATGGCTTGGCTATTTGTACCTTTTGTCAGGTGGTCACTATTAAGCCTGAATTAAAGTTGTGTAAATACGTATTTATGCTGATAAACCTTCTCCATTTTCTGGTATAAGTCAGGCCTTAGGTATTAGAGGTTTGTGGCTTTTTTATTAGTATACTAAAGGTGAAAGAGGTTTTTTTCTTGTTTTTTTTGGGGGGGAAGGGGTCAAAGTGATATAGGGGAATGAAATGCCCAACATACTGTGTCTGCGAGTTCGTGTTCTCTAAAATCGAAGAATGAATTTTAGGAGCAACAGAGATGAAGAGTAGAATATATTTATTGAGAGAAAGCTTCTGTCTGGAGAGAGACAGAAGGGGTCCCGAGTGGGTTGCCCTAAAGAGATTTTTTTCTGTGGCCTTGAAAACAACCTCAGAGTGGATAAGGTTGAGGCTTTCAAGTAATTCCCTTTTTTTTTTTTTTGGTACTGGGGATTGAACTCATGACCTTGCCCTTGCCAGGCAGGCACTTATGCCACTGAGCTAAATCCCTGGCCCCAAGTAATTCTTTTAACAGCTGGATTTTTTTTTTTTTTGGGGGTACTGGGAGTTGAATTCAGGACCTCATGCTTGCCAGACAGGTGCTATGCCACTGAGCTATATCCCCAGCCCTCAAGTAATTCTTTTGAAAGTTTTGTTTGGAAATTTTAAGGTAACCATGTTTTGTTCTTTTTGGTTTTTTTGAGACAGGGTCTTGCTCTGTAGCTCATGCTGGCCTTGAACTCGCTATGGCGCACAGGCTGGCCTCAAACTTGCAGTGATCCTCTTGCCTCAACCTCCCAAGTGCTGGATTTACAGGTGTGCATTACCACGCTTAGCTAGATTATCATTTTATTAAAACAAAATTGTTTTCTAATTTTATTATTTCCACAGTTCCTAAGATTGAGAAAAAATATTCACAAATATTGAAAAAGAGGGGAAAAGGAGGACAGTAATTCTTCTTAGTCTTAGGAATTCAGTTTTTATTGCATAGAACTCGTTCCTAATCAAGGTCATTATAAGTTTTTGAACCAGTTACTAGCTGGTTTTGCTTCAAATGAGTCATGTTTTATTCCCTATTTCCTTTTAAAGCCATTATTAATGATTTTGGTAAGGGGAGGGTTTTTTGCAGTTAGTGATAAGCTTTTTGGTGTTATCACAATAAATCATGTAGTTTCAGGGCAGAAAAGGACTAGTGATCATATAGTCTAATCTTCTGACTTCATAGGGGAATGTATGCTTTTTTATTTTTACCTTGATTTAAGCATATATGTATATGTATATGTATATGTATATGTATATGTATATGTATATGTATATGTGGTGTTTTAAAAGTTTTAGTATAAAGTAAGTCAAGCTAGAAAAAAAATAAGAGAGAGCCTATTTACAGAGACTTTCCTAGTAGGAGACGTGGCAGAATTTTCAGACTGCAGTGTTGATCCAAACATGGATAGTTTATAGCATTCACCATTTGAAATGTCATTATGGCATTGTTTTAATTAGGTGCTCATTTTTATAAGTGAGTCATTGTAAGATCTGATACCGTAAGCTTTAAATCCTCTGCAGCATGACAAATCAGTAATTTTCCCTTCTTCATTCAAGTCTTACACTTCTTTCTGTAGTTGTAGGAGTAGTTTTATTGAATTTTGAAATGATTTTCTCTAGGTTATTTTTGTAAAGAATGCCTGGCAAGCCAGGCACTGTGGTATATACCTTTAATCTTATTTGTTTGGGAGGGTGAGGCAGGAGGATCACAACTTTAAGGCTAGATTCTACCCCATCTCAAAAAAGAAAAGGCTGGATGTTTGACTTAGTTCTGGAGTACTTGCCTAACATGCTTGCCTGAAGCCTGGGTCCAAGGAGGAAAACAAACAAACTAAACTAACAACAACAGAAAAACAAAAACCCAAAATAACACAAACCCAAAAAACACAAAAGGAAGGCAAGCCTTTACCGTAAACCCAATGAAGTGCTTGCCACGGTGACTTGGGGGTCTTCAGGAGCTCTGCATTGGCTCGGAGGCCGTGTCTGGAGTGTGGTGGTGTCAGGAGACTCCGGGGTAGCTGTGTTTTGTGGCTAGACTGAGATAAGTAGTAGCATGCATGACATTCATCGTAGTCAGATTTTTGACCTTTTTTGTTCTTAATACTTCTGAATTCCTGAAGACAGAAGCTATATTTTATGTTTATTTCTTTTGCTCTTCTGATAGCTTTTTTTAGGGAGTATCCAGTTAAAATGTCATTAAGCAGGATGTGGAGGCCAAGGGGTATGTGCCTTAATGCCCGTGTGACTGTTCATTGGTGACTATTGTTATTTTCTCTTACCAACCAGTAAAAGCTAAGTTCTGTGGATCTTCATGTTAGCAGTTTTATTTTTAGTTTGTCTCTTTTTCCTGGTTTTAATGAAGAAACTGGTGTAGGAATTATCCTTGAAGTTTGTTAGTGTATTTTTTTTTTTTTTTTTTGGGTACATTTGTCTAGAGTACATTTCCATCATTAACTTTTTGCGGGGAGTAGTAGGGAAGATTGAACGTAGGGTCTTGTGCCTGCTAAGTAGGTAGTCTACTACTAAGCTACATCCCCAGCCTTTTAAAACAGTGTTATTTTGAGATAGAGTCTTATTAAATAGTGTACACTGGCCTGGAACTTGGAAACCTCCTGACACAGCCTCTTGAGTAGCTGAAATTATGCCCCAATTTCTTTTTTTATACTTAATATTACAGTTTTCCCTACTGCGAAAGAAAGGCTTGTTCAGATGAGGCCTATCTTTTGGGAAAAGGATATAATTAGTAATTTTATAAAAACATCTTTCTGAATGTGCATTTCTAGATTCCTAAGGAATGTAATTATGCACATTGTACACGGGGCATTGTGGTACGTGCCTATAATCTCAGCACTTGGGAAGCTGAGGCAGGAGGATTATTGCTAGTTTGAGACCAGCCTGGGCTACATAGTGAACCGAAAGCCACCCTGAACTACATAATAAGAACCTATCTCAAACAAAACAAAACAAAATGTAAGGGTCTTTGCCTTATTTACAAATGAGAATTTTTGTGTATATTTAAACATGGGGCTTCTTCAGAATGTTTGACCCAGGAATCAGCATCAGATGGATATATAGGCTCACATTTATGAAGAATTTACAAACTTTAGGAATTTTTAATATGGAAATGTGCTGTTTTAATATTTGAAATGATTGTAAGTTCATTGCTCATCACTTAATATTTGCAAGTGATTCTTTTTGAGAGGTCTCTTACGTTAATAGAATGTGTAAGTTCTTTGATATATTGAGCAATTTGGACTTTTTTTATTTGTCTTGATTATAGAGATTAGCTATTACCAACAAAGAAAACATATCCTAAACATCTTAAAAATTTATTTATTTATTTACTTAGCTCTTTAATCAAATACATGGCCTTGCCCCGTGGTCGCTCTGCTGTGGAGCTCATCCCAGCTCTGGGGTACATGTCTTTTCAAATAGCAGCAGACTTCCTTTGCTTTGTGCACTTCAGATTATAAGACTGGTAGGTTTAGATTGTTAAGAGCCTTTTAAGCAAACAGGGCAGGTAGGCTGGGCCATTTTTTCATGTCTTTGAAATGAACGGCTGCCCTTCCCAAGTGTCTGCTGTACTTTCAGTCTGAACAGAACTGTCAGTTTTTGTGCCTCCAACAACTCCAAGTTCTGTGGCTCTTTGCCTCAAACCACTTTGTTAGTGTTAGCGGGAGTGTGGGGACTGAGGTCAGGTCGGTTAGTTCTTCCCACTTGTAGAGCTTTGATTGCTGCGGCTTTTGCCTGCTTCCTGCATGAATTTCTTCAAGCTGAAATGGATGCAGTGTTCTTAGGTGATCGTAATAGAGAGTTTTTCCTGTTAAGATTTTTGGAAAAGAAACAGCATTTTATATATTTTCAACAGGTCAGCTAAAAAGAAAAAGATCATTCGTGGTGATTGAGTTGAAATTTATATTAATTGTGTATTAACATTTTTGATTGGGTTTATATTTTAATGAAAGGCTACATATTTTAAGTTTTAACAGTGAATTTTTAAATAATGTTTCATGCAGCTTAATAAGCAAGCACAAGTTGCTTTTACTTTGCAGTTTTTTTTCTAGAACAATTTATATGTTATGTTTTAAAAGTTGTTAAACTGATTCTAATTAGAGATCCTATCTCTTCCCCAGATATTAAAAAAGTTTTTTTCAACCACTGGTTGAATAACAATAAATCCAAACCAAAAGAAATGTTTGTTTAGCCTGGAACATTAAGAATTGTTTTATTCTTTAAGAAAATTCTCTGAAGAATTAAAATTTTTTTTTAGACCTCCAACTTTTGTCATTAATTTAGCTTGGTAATTGAATTGACTTAAGTTCATTGGCTCTGACTTCAGTCCAGGATTTGGTTTTATCTTTTTTTATGGCTTTATAAAAGAAGATTGCCTTGGTAACATTTTGGGAGAGCTGGCAGATTTTGAAAGCTACCCTAACAACTGATGAGGCAGCTTTATACTGCCTAACACGGTACCTTTTGGGTTAGTTGAAACTAATTTCAAAGTCTTATCTTTTGTTCTCCAATTAAGATGACGTTGATTATTACAAGAGATAAGAAATAATCTAGGGAAACAGAAAACAGGAGATAAAAGCCCTTGTAGTTTACCCCTTACTTTTTATTGTTTCAGATTTCTTCAGGTACTAGCATGTTAATTTTACATGTATATAATATTTTACAAATTATAGGCTAGATAAAAGATGTCCTGCCATTCAGGGATATCACTTTAAAACCTCTGTTTAGATCTTCATTCTCTTTAAAAAATACTGGGGATATGGCTTAGTGGCAGAGTGCTTGCCTAGCGTGGGTAAGGCCCTAGGTTCAGTTCACTGTATTGCAAAAAGCCAAACCAAATCAAACATACTCCCATAATGATGATGCTATGGATATGCTGTAATTTATTGCTTTATACTTAATCAATGGGTGTTTAGGTTATTTTATACTTTCGTAATTAGTGTTGTAGTGAACATTTTCATTTACATCTTTGTGTCTTTTGAATAATTCTGTAGGAAAAGTTCTTGGTGAAGGAATTATTAGATGAAAACAGTATGTGTGCTTAAAATGTTACTGTATTACCAAATGTCCCCTCAAAAAAGTTTAAGTTATGGTTCGGGGATTTAGCTCAGTGGCATAAGCGCCTGCCTGGCAAGCACATGGTCGTGAGTTCAATGCCTGGTACCAAAAAATAAAATAAATAAATAAATATTTTAAAAAATTTAAGTTATGCCTTCAGCATCTATTTATGGAAGTATGTTCACTTTTATTCTCAACACAAAATATTATCAATCTTTTAAATCTTTGTCACTCTGATAAAAAATTCTTAGTTCCAGATTTCCTTTAGTTCAGTTCAGTTGGGTATCAGTTGTTTATATTTCTTTTGTAGATTGGTTATTAAGCCATTGGATCCTTTAAATAAAGTCATGTTGGTCTCCACTTAAATGATCTATAAGGTCCTTTTTTGAAATACCAGTTTTTTGGTAGTGTCTTGCAGAGTTTTTCATTTTGATATTCTGGTATATTTGACTGTTTAGATCTTTCCTTTGGCATAGAGAGAGGAATCTAATATCGTCCATTTAGCTGTCCAGTTGTTTTACTACTCCTTATTGATTAATTAATGAACAATTGAGGACGGTTACAAATCTGGAAAAATCAGGAACAGCCCACCTGCCTGAGAACCTTCTACACAGGACCTGCACATGGCTCTAGGGCCACAGAGGTGACAGCATATTCACTTGTAGCTAGTGCTGCCTTTCCTTCCTTTGTTACTTTGTTCCTTCCTTTCTTTCTTTGGTACTGGGAATTGAACTCAGGACCTTGTGCTTGCCAGGTAGTAACTGTGCCACTGAGCTATGTCTCCAGCCCTCCTTTTTCATTTAAGCAAGACTTTAAAACAATATTGAGGCAACAGCTTATGAAAACATGAACTTCTGAAGTAATACTGTGTTCCATTTCTTAGTTTTTGTTTCTTTTTTTTCTAGTGACAGCAGTTTTTACTTCGTGTGTACAGGGCCATTGTTGAATCACTTACTTGAGCTGACATGTTTTAGGTGAATGTGGCTAAGTTTCCTGCTTCATATGCCTTTTGTGAGTGTTTTGTAGTTGTACCAGCGTACATCCTATGACAGTTGCTGTGTTTCTGATCTCTTAACATTTTAGCAAAATGGGAGTTTTTGGGCCGGGGATTTAGCTCAGTGGCTTAAGTGCTTGCCTGGTACCAAACAAAAAACAAAACAAAACAAAACAAAACAAAACAAAACAAAACAAAACACTAAAGTTTTTAGCAGAAGTACAGATAATGAAGGGATGATTTGCCCTCAGCAGCACCCTGCAGACCTTGGCTGCCATGAGTTTTAACATAGGGTTCTCTGGGTTTTTGTGTTTATGCTCTATTTTACTAAGGGTCAGATAGATGTCAAGGGCCTGCTGCTCTGACTTTGTAATCCACGTGCTCTGTATTCTGTGTGAAATGCTGTGTCTCTCCAGGAAGAAGTGTAAGTGCTGACACTCAGGAGATAGACGTGAGCCAGGAAGCAGACCACCTTATGTCACAGGTTGGACGTCTCCTCCGATCTGTAGTGGCTCATAACAAATACTTAACAAAAACTGAAATAATTTATAATATGCGATGAATCAGCCTTACTGCTTAATGGCAACATCCATAATTAGTTTCTTTGATTAAATATATCTGCATAAGATCTTAACGGTTTCTTTCTTTTTCTTACTGTTTCTCTCCTGTCCGAGACATACATTGTTTTTCAAGAATATCTCCTTCAGTTACCTTCTCCTCTTTTGGTTTCTAAGTCTGGTTGTGAACTCATTTCTAGCTTATTTAGCCAAACCTAATAGTTATCTCATTCCCACTTTTTTTCTACAGTACTTCTTTCACCTGAAATTTAAATTATGTATGCTGCCATTTCACTGCACGAGTTAGCTAAAAAGGCTGGGTGTGTTACGTTTCCTCAAAATCTTGAAGAAAGACTGTGAAGTAGTTGGAGAATCTTCGGCCTTTCTGTAGAGCTGATGGCAGCCGATGCTTTCTCTCGACCTTTTCTGTCCTGGGGGACAACTGCACCTCCCTCAGGTGCTGGAGTAGGAATGCTGAAGGGTGTCAGGCAAGTTGGCAGCTCCTGTGTCTCCAGCAGGACATCAGTGGACCAGCCAGAATCCAAGAATATTTTTTTTGCTTGGCTGTCAGAAGTTGGGCTTAATCATTTTGTGTTAAAGACTGTCCATGTCAGGATGGCTGTGGCTATTGTCCTTGGGGATGTTCTTTCCTGCAATGAGGAATCATGTCTACCTGGCAGGGTAGCTGCAAATTTTAAAGAAATGAACTTTGGTAAAGTCTAGCACAGTGCGTGGCACATAGTAGGTGTGTTAATTTCTTTCCCTTCCCTGCAGGCCATTCACCTGCTCTTCCCTCTACGGTTTTGTGTAACACAGTTTTTACTTGGAACCAGCCTTCTGCCAAGAGTCTCAGTTTGGTTGTGTACTTCTCCAACTACTATTTTTGGCTTGACTTCCCTCTCCAGCTCCCAGTGGTCCAGCCATACAGTCGCCTACTGTACCAGCTGGTTGATGTAAGTCTATCCATCCTCAGAGGAACTTGGTTACTTAACAGTAAGCTGCGTTTCTCTGAAAATGTAGCATCCTTGATAACTAGATTTTCCTTTTCTTGACCATTGTTGCTGAATCATTTGTACAAACTTCCTTGTGTGGTCCTCAAGTTGGGATAGAATTAGAGAATTTAATTTGCTGGTACAGGCCTCCTGGTGACTTCTGACTCCAGGACACTTGGCTCTGATCAGGTAAAATGCTATGGAGACCCAGGAGGTAAATTTTTTACACTACTCTCAGTAATATGAGACTTAAATTACATAAACTGTCAAGGATGATACATTTTCAAAGAAAATGAAAGTTGCTGGTAAGTAACTGGGATTTTTGAGTAATTTTCCTGTAAGTCAATATATAAGAGTTCCCAAACTTGTTTGACCAGCAAGTGCCGCTGTATTTACGTCTGATCTCATAAATGAGAGGGGTGTGTTAGCAATGTTGTTAATAAAGTGTGAGGGGCTGACCACAGTTTCCACACAGCTGCTGTCCTAGCTTCGCATAAGTCGAAGCTGAAGTCTCTGCCAGGGAGAACTGGCAAATGTAGCCTATTGATTCCAGGAACATTTTTTGAGTGCCTACTTTTTCTGAGACACTGTGCTATAGGGTGTTGTTGCAAGACAGGTGAAGCCACCCTTGGCCGCAGCTGGTCTTGTCTTCAGGGAGTTTCTTTCCTGTCCCTTGGTAGTTGTTTGACTTGGAGCTGAGAGGATGGGATCCTGCAGGTGACAGAGGCATGGGGCTGGAAGCAGTGCTCAGTGCCCCCGCCTGGGCCTGTGCTGTCTGCCTCTCGAGTTCTTTCTGCTGATAGCCCCGCTGGCTTCATTTGGGGTGCCCACAATGTGTTATGCACCGTCAGAACAGACACAAATGAGCAGAGCCAGGCTTCTTTCTGTCTAGTGGTTGAAAAGAACACTGAACTATCTGACTTTAGGTGTGACTTTGGATTAGGGTGGTAAAGCAGGTGAATAAGTCCAGAGTGGAGAGGCAGCCTTCTTCCTCTAAGCTGAAAAGCAGACTGCCTGCATAATTAAAGTCCCAGTTTATCCCACCAAATAAAACAAAAATCAACATCTTTATGTTCTTGAAAAATGAAAATTATGATAGTACCTCGGTTTATGAACTTAGTTTCTTTTATGATTTGGGGGGAGATAGCTGTGTTTCTGTTTGTGTGGGAAAGATGACTGTGGTCATGTTTGTCTCCTAATGTGGAGTTTGCAAACAGAAGCAACATTTTGTGGAGTGCTTTTGTTTTTGAACCGAGGCATTACTGTATTTCATATTTAGAATTACTAGATGGTATATAATAGTTCACTCAGTAGTTACAATCATTCCTCACCCTTAGATTTGCCCAGTTAAGTAGAAGAAAAGAAGATGTGGTTGTAGTAGGAATGAGAAGAGGAAGTTGACGGGAGATATTCCTGCAACGTCATGTTTCTGTTTTACATAGAAAGCTGCAGGGGTATCATTGTGATTTGCCCTATGAACTGCTCAAGGGTGAGAGCCACAGCACGCTAATTAAGCTCTTGGGTGTTGCATTCAGATTGTAATTTATACCCTTCTGAGTAAGTGTATTCTGTCTCCTTGTTTATGGGATTTTGATGCTAAAGCTGTGTGGTAAGGTTGTTCAAGAGGGCTATTTAAGATCATGCCTATCTGTTAGCACTTAGCACAGTGCCTCCAACATAGTAAGTGCTCAATAAATGTTAACTGCTGTTATTGTTGATTATTAGATGGATGGATGAAGCATCATATTGACAACCAAAGAAAGAAAAAACTTTGGGTTCGGGAGTGTTAGTAAACTTTCACACCTTATTTACTTGGATTGTGAGGTTTCTAGTAGTATCTTTATCTGTGCCTTTTTGGAAGCAAATTAATGGTCACTGTCACAGTTCTTCCTAACTACTCTGTACCTAACCCTTCATTTCCCTAAGAAAGGGACTGTTTGTGTGTGGCAGTGGCTGTGATGCTTGAGATTCAGCCACTGTCCTGGTGCAATAGTGAGGGCTGGGTGTGGCCGCAAGCCAGAGGCTTCCACTCTGCTCTCACTGTCCTAGTTATGTTTTTTAGGGCTTCTCAAATAAAGATGAGGTGTTAGATATATGTATGATTATATATGTAAATGTACATGATTTTTTTCAGTTTTACTTTTGCTTTTTTGCACTGTTCATTGATTGTAGATAATGAATATATGCCTAAGATATTTTCAAAAGGGTTCTGGAGGACTAATTGAGAAATTGTACTCTAAGAAAAGCTGGATTTCTAGATAGGATGGAAATCCTTTGGTTATTTGGGCACAAAATTTTTTATCATATTTCATAAAATCAAAAATATTAATACCTAAAACCAATGTACTTAAAATCACTGTGATAAGAAAGCATTATGTCATAGTTTAATGGGTAATGCTTTTTCTTAAGTGACATGGAAGAAACGATGTACCTCGAAGTCAGTATAGTATCATCCAGGTTGTATGAAATACAGTATTTCGAGGGCTATGTGCAGTTAAACATTTTGGAGGAATATGGTCCTAGCAGTATGTAGTGTAATGGGTAAGAGCTGGGGCTCCAGGGTGAGACTTTGGGTGTTTAATTATGGCCTGATCTGATGACCCTGAGCAAGTCACTTATACTTTCTTTACTTAGTTTTCTCACCTGCCAAATGGGCTAAGGAGTGTACAGTGTTGTGCGGAGGACCACGATAAGGCCTGTAATGTGTTGAGAATAGTGCCTGGCACGTGAAGAGTACTGAGGATTGCAGTTGTGCACAGCCGATATGAACACTTGCTTGTGATTGGAACTCCAGGCTATTACTGTTAATATTTGTGTATCATTGGATATCAGCAGATGACAGGTGTTTGAAGAGGGAAGCTAGAGATACAAAAGTCAAACGTACAGATGCTGTCATTAAGATTAAGTGCCTGTGCATTGCTATTCTGTGTGGTTGGGCTGTTGGATTGAAGCAGGAGGTGGGTGGTTTATAGTGAAGCATGGAATGGTAGATCCAAGTGAGGCTGGTGGAATCCCAGTTTTGGACTCTTCCTGGTAAGTATGAGATAGGTTGGAAGGTTTTGAAAACTTGCAAATTCTCAAATTTTTTTGGTCCTTATTAAAAATGAAAGAAAAGAAAGGACCTTTCTTGATTTTTGTGAATCTTACAGTCTTAGGTGACTAAGTCTTTTTTCAAACTTATTTAAGTAGGCAGCATTTCTTTACAATTTGATGGCTGTCGCTTAAGGTTGATCTTCTGTTCATAAGAGTCAATTTTATTTTTTGTTTTAGTGTTCGGTAACCAGTGACTTGGATTTTCCAACACAAGTCATCCCATTAAAGACCCTGAACGCAGTCGCCTCAGTACCCATTATGTATTCTTGGTCTCCCCTCCAACAGAATTTTATGGTATGTAAGTAATGTGTCTTCTGCTTACCTGATAACTTATTTTAAATAAGAAAAAATAGGTAATTTTAAAAGTCTAGGGTGTGTTTTTTCCCCTTTATTCTCCAGAAGAAAAGTATTAAATAAAACCTTACCTAAGGATGAAACATTTTTAAAAGAAGAGGTTTACACCTCTTGTCCTTGAAGAGATCTCTTAGTTTCCTATCATCGTTTTCTGGGTACCGAGGATTGAACTCATGACCTTGCACGTGTCAGGCAGGCGCATAATGCCACTGAGCTAAATCCTGGCCAGTTTCCTACCATTGTAGCCTGACTTTTCATTTTTGTTGAGAACTGATTTAAAGCAGTTTTAGGCAGCATGTTGGTAAGTGATAATGTGCACTAGGCAGTAGTCTCAGGACTTACAAAACATGAGCTCAAACATGCTTCCACAGATAGTGCTGGCTGGCTTTGGTAATAAAATGCTGGTACTTAACTGTAGAAGTAGCATGAAGGAGATAGAGCAGAAGAGAAACTCAGATGCTTACTTTTTTGTTTTTGAGTCAGCGTCTTGCTATATATAGCCCAGACTGACTTTGAATTTAGGATCCTCCTGCCTCAGCCTGTTTTGTTTTTTTGAGACAGGGTCTCCCTGTGTAGCTCAGGCAGGTCTTGGGCTCAGCAGTCTTTTTTTATCAGCCTCCCAAATGCTAAGATTACAGGCATGTGCCACCATGCTTGGCTGCAAGTGTGCATTTTTGACTTATAAAATAAAAATGCATAGTTTTACTATTTCACTTGCTGTGTAAAATAAGAATGCTAATAAAATATTGAGGAAAGCCCTTGGTGAACCTTCTTTAGAGAATTGCTTACTAGACCCTACCCCCTTAACTATTTGTAATAGTTTAGGGTGGCTTTTAACTTAACTATGTAGCCCAGATTCAAACTCATAAGCATCTTCCTCCCTCAGTTTCCTGAATGCTGGGATTATAGGCGTGTACCACTATGCCTGGCTTAAGAGTGTTTTTTTGGTCTTTTTGAGACAGGGTCTCGATATATGGTTCAGGCTGGCCTTGGGCTCACTTTGTAGGCCAGGCTAGTCTTGAACTTACAACAATCTGCCTGTTTCAGCCTCCTGAGTGTTAGAATTACAGGAGTGTGTCGCCATGTCTAGCTTTTTTTTTTAAATTTCATTTTAATGACTTTTCTCTCAGAGGATTAAAGGTAAACAGTTATTCTTTGTAGATGAATATATGTGTACATTTATAACTTTATTAGGTTTTAGAATAATCATACTGCAAATCTCACGAATGGCTTCCTATTTTCAAAGACAAATTCAGAAAGAATGTAAGTTTTAAAGTTGCAGTGAATGGGGATTTAGCTCAGCAGTGTAAGCGCCTGCCTTGCAAGCACACAGTCATGAGTTCGATCCCCAGTACCGATTAAAGTTGCAGTGAGTACTGCTTATTATTTATCCCTTGGTTTTGCTGGTGTCTGACCACAGCAAATGGGGCTGACTCCATTGTTTGGTTACACTTTGAGGAGCCAGGGTTAGGCTGGGGTCAGTGGGAAGACAGAAGTGCCATTGAGTAAGGAGGGCTCCCAGTTCCTCAGGAGGACTCGTGCAAGTGAGATGAGATGAAACCCTAGTGTGTACATCAGCTTGGATCCGAACAGAAGAGTGCGTTAAGATCACACCTTGCGTTTTATTTTATTTGGTTTTTGAGACAGGGTCTCACTGTGCAGTTTAGGCTGTCCTTGACTCACTGTGTAGCCCAGACTTGTTTTCTTTGTGTTCCTCAGTTCTCCACCCTCCCTAAACTTTACTTTTATTGGCTCTTCCCGTAGAATGGCATCCTTTTCTTTTGTCTTCTAATCCTTATTGTAGACTCCTCAGTCATCTCTGTTAGCACAGTAACTTTAATATATGTCTCATCCATTGCACTAGTGAAGTATTTTCTGTTTTGTAGGATGTCTGTGTTTTACAGGTATGGAAATCCTTTTGGTATAAACTTTAATGGAGCGTTGATTTCTATTTCACACCGTTAAAATTGTATTACATATAACTAGACGAAGTAAAGTTTAGAAATCTTTTTTTTTGGTCTTTTTGACACAGGGTCTTACTGTGTAGTTTGAGACGGCTTTAAACTCACTTTGTAGCCCAGGCTGGTCTTGAACTCAAAACAGTCCTCTTACCTCAGCCTCCCAAGCGCTGGGATTTCAGGCATGCGCCACCACGCCCAATTTAGAAATCTTTACTTAGGATCCTTTTTTGGTATGGATACTTATGGCTATGGACCCCTCTTCCCGAGTACTAGAGATTAAACCTGGGGTCTTCACACTGAGCTACATCCCCATTATTTTATTTTGAGGCAGTCTTGCTGAATTCGTCTAGTCTGGATTTGCGCTTGTGATCCCCTACCTCAGCCTCCCAGGGTGCTGGGATGCCAGGTGAATGTTACTAGGCCTGGCTGTACTTGATTTTGATAACTGCATTCTCCCGTTTTTAACATCTGGAATAGGAATGTGCCTTGCAAGTGATATCTTGTTGTCATTAGCCCATTTGTCCTTTTTTAGAGATATAGTTGATAACATGTTAAACATTTTTACTTTTGCTAATCATCGTAGTTTGCTGAGTAGAATTTTAAGTCTGGAAAACTGAGTAAAGTCTTCTACTCAATTAAAAATTAATTGATTTTAGTTGTCTCATTTTTACTTTATTTTAATTAGGATGAATAAGTTTAAAAAATTTGTATATGTGTATATATTTTTACTTTTAGGTAGAAGATGAAACTGTTTTACATAACATTCCTTACATGGGGGATGAAGTTCTAGACCAAGATGGCACTTTCATTGAAGAACTGATAAAAAATTATGATGGCAAAGTCCATGGAGATCGAGGTGAGCATTATGTTCTCTTGAGGAAAAGGTTAAAGCATTGACAGATACTGTGGTTTATTAACATAGAATATGAAAACCTGGTTTTAATAATGAACTGTAGTTTGCAAAGACCATAAAGTACTGGTCTGGGTTCATAAGACTAAAATTTTCAGTGTTTTCCCTAAGTAGGAAATTGCTATTTGCCACTTGATAATTATTCATAGTTGATTATGACATAAATTATAACAGCAGTTGTATGTAAGTTCCATAGAAGTTGAGTGTGTAGATTTTAAGGTTCATTAGTAGTGACATGAATTAGAATTAGGTTGGCTCCAGAAAGCTTCCTGGGCAGAAGTGCCTTCGCTGAGAGGCTACCAAAGCACCTGGCGATCAGTCCTTTGTCACTTCTCCAGAGTTTGTGCCAGAAGGCTGTTTGCAGGTCCAGGTCCTCACAGTTCATTTTCATTGTGAAAGCCAGGTCTCAAGTGATTGGCCCCAGAGACATGGGTGTTTGTGAGGAGGCCTGCGCCACAGTTAGTCCTGGAGGGGTTGAGCGGTCACTGGGAACTGCAGGAGGTGTGATGTGAGAGAGGGGCAGATTGTGAAGATAATCTGCTTCCCAGCTGTGCCACGGGCTAGACCTCAAAACGATCCTGGTTTCAATGCCAGTAGTTGCTAGGCCATGTTGTTTCTTCTGAGTTAAAAAAGACACTGGCAAACTTTGAGCGTTGCTACTTTCCCTGTGTGGTTCTAACATTAACTTGATGAATTTCAGAGTGTGGGTTTATAAACGATGAAATTTTTGTGGAGTTAGTGAATGCTCTTGGTCAATACAATGATGATGACGACGATGATGATGGAGATGATCCTGATGAAGGAGAAGAAAAGCAGAAGGATCTAGAGGATAGTCGAGATGGTATGTCTAGGGTAACTAGGTTTCTGTGTAGCCCTTATAGCATTTTTTTCAAAGAGATGGTAGAAATAGTTCCTCCTTATACCATCACACTGATAGTAGTATAAACAAAATTAGGATAGTATTTGCAGCATTTTGTCTTCCATTTGAGCATCTCGGTTTCTTTTTCTAGCAAAAGAACCTTATTAGGCAGTCATTTTTATAATGTGTAACATTGATCATTGTGTACAAATTATATGCTGAACATTTTGTCTTTTTTATTTTTTTGGTACCGGGCACCGAACTCACAACTGCGTGCTTGCAAGGCAAGCACTTATGCTGCTGAGCTAAATCCCCAGCCCCTACTGAACATTTTGTGTGCAGCAGCTACTTAATCTTCCTCGTAGCACTATGTGTAGATAATATTGTCACACCATTGTGTATTTAGGCTGGGTTAGGCTCAGCAGCTTAGCTATGACTGCACTATTGGAAAGAAGCAGAACACTGAGCCCTGTGATGAGCGCACAGGCCTGATTCAGGAGTCACACTTAACAGTTGTGGCTACCCAGAAAGCAGAGCCCAGAGCTGGTGTTCTCCGCTGGCCAAGGAGAGGCAGTGTGAAAGGTCTGGGGGCAAATTGCAATGTCAGAGAAGCATATATTTGTAACAAGCACCTTAATTATCTAGTTCAGCGCCTGTGCATCATACGCAGGAAATAGAGTCAAGTGGCTTAGGACCAGCCCTATCACATAGCCCGTTGGCAGGAGACCTGCGATTAGAGCCTTGGGTGCTATTTCTCAGTGCTCTGAAAACTTTGCATACTTAAGTTTGTTTCTGACCACGAGTACTACACAGACAGATGTAAAATGCCTTAGAAGTAAGGGACCACAAAGTTGGTGATTTCTTAGAAAATTCTTTGTTAATGAGACACTGCTGTGTGTTGAAAAGTTACTTACTTCTATGCTTTTCCCCCCATTATATTTACCTTTTTAGATAAAGAAAGTGGCCCACCTCGGAAATTTCCTTCTGATAAAATTTTTGAAGCTATTTCCTCAATGTTTCCAGATAAGGGCACAGCAGAAGAACTAAAGGAAAAGTAAGATTTGTTCTTTTGAGGCATCTTGCCTCGTGTGGTACGTAAGCCATCGTTTGGTTCACTACAAGTGGATCCGTTATTATGTCTGATGAGCCACCCCACCTTGTTCCAGTGCGCGCAGGGTACTTCAGATAGCACGCATGTGAATACATGTATGTATTACACACATACACACCCACACACCCACCCCCACCCCCACCCCCCCACACACAGAGAAAAATGTATAGTTGTACATTACAGAAAAATTTCTTTGGGTCCTGGTTGTAATTTTAGTGCAGTTGTTAGGTCAAAACTAATGTAATCATATCTTTGCATATCAATGAATTTGATTTTGGTATACCATGCATGATACTTAATGACTTTTTAAATAAAGCATTAACATGGAAACCTTCTGATACTTCATTTTAAAAAAAGAAAAAGAACAAAACCCTTTGGTTTCAGGCTTACTTACATTTTTCTTGGTTGATGTCAGATACAAAGAACTCACCGAGCAGCAGCTCCCAGGTGCACTTCCTCCCGAATGTACCCCCAACATAGATGGACCAAACGCTAAGTCTGTGCAGAGGGAGCAGAGCTTACACTCATTTCATACACTTTTCTGTCGGCGATGTTTTAAATATGACTGCTTCCTACATCGTAAGTGCAATTATTGTACGTTTTCATTTCTATCTTTGTTGTGGAATTATGGTTTAATGTATCTTAGAAAGTGCTGTCATTTGTTGCGCCTTGAATTTACCATTTAATCTTGTGGTTAAGATTAGGGGAGAAAAAGGTAGGATCTTGGAATTGTTTTTACATGGTTGCTTGGGGATTGCTGTGACGTCTGCATGCATTTACTCTGGAGCGCTGTTTGCCACACACAGGCCAAACGGAGCAGCTGCTTTGTGATGAAGCCGTCACTGTGAATGAGGCTGCTGCTAGCGATACATTGTTTTGCATTAGAAATTGTCTTAAAAGATGTTTGTATAAACAGATTCTTCTGTTTATTGTTAAATCTTTTTCTAGTATATCTTTGGCCCTTTGTGTAAGTTGCCTTGTAAATGCATGCATTTGAATACAAGCCAAGCATAAAATATTCCGAATGAAACTTAAGTATGATACATACAATATTAATTTTGTCCATGACATTTATAGAGAAAAAGATTTCTTAGTAAAATTTTCAGTAATTGGAAGTTACTTAAGTGTAGCTTAGATAAAAAGTATCAGCTGCTTTTGAGGCACATTTTGAAAATGCATTTCATGCCTCCAATTTTCCTAGTGTTTAGTGGATATAGTTTAAGCTTCCCTGTGTTGTAGTTCAGTGTGCATGTCTTGTATTGTTACACCTCTGGGCCATTTGACCACATACCCTTGTTTTCCCCACATTGTGTTGCCTTTTTGAGTGCCTCTTCTGCCAACCGGTAGAGATTTCTCCCCTCCTAATCCAAAGTCCTTAATACAAACAAGCTTGCCCAATCAGCTGCTTCTGTCTCACTTCTTTTTAAATTTTGGCTCTACATATTTATATTTGTTGCCACTCATAATTTGTTGGGTGATTGTGTTTGGTCTGGAAATGTTAAATGTGTGTGTATGTGAGGGACATTCTAGTGGTTCTATCTTGAAATGAAAAACCTGAGGTAGAATTTTAGAATTACTATACCCCTCTCTGCTGTTGTTGTCTGCATTCCTTAGTTTAGCAGCGTGGCAGTTTTAATAATCTATTGGCTGTTTTCTTCCATTTGTTGCCACCATTGGACAGTTAGCAAATATCTTATTTGGGCTTGGCCTCATTATCTCCACACAGCCTTTGACGTAGCGGAATTGCACTTTAATTTCCTTTTATTTACCGTGTTTTGTTAAATATGGCAGTTTTTCATAAAAGATATTGTAACCAAGTGTAATGGCACCTTCTTTCTTTCTCTCTCTCTCTTTCTTTCTTCTCTCTCTTTCTTTCTTCACGTGGCTGTTGTACCAGGTACTTGGGAAACTGAGGCAAGAGAATTACAAGTGCAAGGCCATTCTGGGCAACTTAGTGAGACTCTCAAAATAAAAAATAAGGCTTTGCAGTGTAGCTCAGTGGTAGAGTGCCTCTGGGCTTCACCCTCAGTACTGCTAGAAAGAATTATAAATTGCATTCCCATGTTGCTAGAGCAAAATAGTTGAGTGTGCTATATTTTGGATTACTGAAAGGGCCCTTCCAGTTTGTTGCTTCCAGATGTAGCATTCAACAGAAGCAGGGCAGAAGTGGGGATAGTACATTTGAACTTTATTCCAAGGGTGCTTTTCTTGTGCTGCTCAGAACTGAGTTTTTTTTTTTTTTTTTTTTTTTTAGCGGGTATCAAACTCACGACCTTAGGCTTGCCAGGCAGGCACTTATGCCGCTGAGCTAAATCCCCGGACCCAGAGCTTAGTAATTTTGATGAACTTTGTACCTGCTGATTAGTTCCTTAGTTAAACTGGGGAGGGTGGCACAGAGAGAGAGACTGACTGCACCTGAGTACAAGTGGCTTTCCCTGGACAGCTGAGCCAGTCTCCTCATGCTCCAGCCCACATATACTGCCTCGGTGTTTCACCACTGTATGGGCTGATAAAACTACCACTGTGCTTTTCTTTAGTGAAGCAGGTTATTCAGTATATATCAAATGTGGCACTTTGCATATTATGTTTTTAAAAAATCTGTATATTGGAGATACTGAACTTTTCAGAGCATGTAAGGATTACATGAATTAATATATGCAGAATATTCCAAGTGGTACTTGGCTCATATTAGCTGGTATTTGAAATGAGATCATCACATGATTTACATTCCAAAAAAAGAGTTAACATGTATAGTGAAATCTCCTTCCTCCTCTTTCCCCATTCCATGAAGTTTACACCTTACTTTGCTGTAGTCAGACCTCTTGTACTAGTTTTCTTGTGTCTTTCACAGTTTCTTTGGTAAATACACTTTTTCCTCCCTCAGTGTCCTATTCAAATGCTACCCCAGACCCCAGCCTTACCCTTTCTTGACTCTCTGCAGCAGAATCTATGCTAGCCCCGTGATGTCCTGAACTGGTCCCCGAGGGTGACCATCGGGATTGTGGCCAGCCTTTTGCTGTATTTGGTGCCACAGGGAGTGACCTCACTCACACCTGGCCCCAGGTGCAGGGTCCCTGTGAGTTTCGTTGACCTGTGTGGGATAGGGCAACTGAAAGATTCATCAGCAGGACTGCTGGCCCAGACCTTGACCAAGAGTGTTAGCAAACTGCTGTTTTGCAAAATTGCAAAATTGATTTTACAAGGAAAAACTGCTTGTAGTTTAAATTTTTCTTTGAATGAGTTTGAAGGAAGATCTTCCTAAATGTTAAGTGAGTCATGCTTTCTGTGAACTACTTTTATTCTCTGGCTTCTTGGTCTCTTTGATATAATGTGGTCAGGAAATCAGTGTTTTCCAGTTATGGTTGCTGGTTCCCGCCTAGTTTGTTGCTCGGTGAATATAGTGACCCTACGAGGTCTGAGCCCGACTTGAAAGTTCACTGCCTCGTCACAGGCAGGTTTGTGTGAGAGCCTGATGGTGATGAGGCCTGTGCATCCGGGGCTCACTGTGAGAGGCTCTCGGACGTCCAGACAGGTTTCCTGTGAGTGGCTGCAGTCTGGCTCCTCAGGATCTCAGTTTTGCCCTTGCAGATAGCATAGTGGGCAGCTTGTCCTTATGAGATGCCTGCCGCTGCTGTTTGGGGCAGCCTCAGCCTCGCCAGGCTGGAGCCTGGGGTGAGCCCAGGCTCAGGGCAGTGGGCCTGAGTGGACAGTTCCTGGCAGACTGTCTTGGTCTGGTCAGTCTTGACAGGGACTGGGGTAGGTGCTGTGTGTTCAGGACCCACAACTTTGTTTGGCACCTTGTAACGGACTCCCTAAGTGACCAGGAGTCCGTGTGCAGAGTGGAGGAGGGCTCCCACACTCACACCAAACAGAGTCAAGTTCTGTTCGGCTTCCAGTCACCTGTTGGGTGCCTGCAGGTACACGAGAAGTCATGCTGTTGAGCAGAAACCGCCTTTAACATCCTGACTGCCTCAGAAGAAAACATAAAGTATTAATTAGCAGGTTCAGGAGTTAGAGAGTTTGTTCTCTGTCCGTTCTGTGGTCTCTATGTCAGTGCCATAGGCAGAGTTAAGATAGTTTATTTTTATTTAAAAAATTTTTTTTCCTTTAAAATATTTTTTATTAAAAATAAGGCAGAGTGAAACCAAAAATGAATAGAAGAAAATAATAAAGATCAGAAAACACAATCCTTTATCAAGCTGTCAACATCATTTTTCATATAGATTAACGTTTTGATTCTTACATGTCTGTAAAAATAAAAAAGACTCAAAATAGTCTAAACAGCTTTGATAAAGGAACAGAATTAGAATTCCAACCCTCCCCAATCCCATGACTTATCACAAAGTTACACCAATTATGACAAAATAGCATTGATAACAAGATAGACACACCACCAAAGTACCAATATAAAAATCCCAAAATAGATACCCACATAACAGACATTTGATTTCTGGCAATGATGCAAAAGCAGTTAAGTGGAGAAAGGATTGTACTCTCAATAAATATACTGGAACAACTGGATATCCAAATGCAAAAACCTAAACCTTATATATAGTACATCAAAAATTTCTTTAAAACATTCAAAAGTCAACTCAAAATGGATCACAGTGGATTAAAGGGAAAGCAGGTGTGGTCTGAGTTATTGCTTGGCTGAAGTCGTTCTCTCTGGGACAAAATACATGTTTTTTCCTTATCATACTAATGTAACGATGATTATGCGTTTATGACATATTTATTTCACTAATAAGTATGTTTTCAAGTTGCATCCATTTATCTATAAAAATGTCCAGTTTTTCATTCTTTATGGCTGAATAGTATTCCATTATATAGAATACCACATTTTTTGTTGATGGGCATTTAGGTGCTTCCAAGATCTTGGCTGTTATAAACTGTGCTGCTATAAACATGGGTGCACATATATTGCTGTGGTATGATGTTTTTAATTTTTTTGGGAAGATACCCAAAAGGGGAATAGCTGGGTTGAATGGGACCTCCAATCCTAGTTTTTTGAGGACTCTCCACATTGATTTCCACAGTGGTTGCACCAGTCTGCATTCTCGCCAACAATGGAGAATGGTTCCTTTTTCCCCACATTCCTCCAGCATTTGTTATTGGTTGATTTCTTAATAGTAGCCATCCTTTCAGAGGTGAGGTGAAATCTCAGTGTTGTTTTAATTTGCATCTCTCGAATGGCCAGTGCTGTTGAACATTTTTTTGTGTATTTATTTGCTGTTTGTACTTCTTCATCTGAGACGTGTGTGTTCATCTCAGATGCCCATTTTTGGATTGGGTCTTTTTTTTTTTTGGTACCGGGGATCGAACTCACGACCTCACGCTTGCCAGGCAGGCGCTTAAGCCACTGAGCTAAATCCCCGGCCCGATGGATTGGGTCTTTAAATCTGGGAAGGACTGATTTTTTTGAGTTTTTTATATGTTCTCGATAACCCTTGATCTGAGGAACAGCTGGCAAACATTTTCTCCCACATAGTGGGTTGTCTCTACACTCTGCTGGTGGTGTCTCTTGCTGTGCAAAAGCTTTTCAGTAGAATGAGATCCCATTTGTTGATTCTTTGCAATAAGTCCTGTGCACTCTGGGTTTTATTCATAAAGTCTTTGCCTACCTACACCAGTGTCTTCAAGAGTTTTACCTACTCTGTCTTCCAGTAGATTTAATGTTTCTGTTTTAATATCTTTGATCCATTCTGATTTTAGCTTAGTATAAGGTGAAAGATATGGGTCCAGTTTTAATCTTCGGAATGTGCAGAGCAAGTTTTCCAACACCATTTATTAAAGAGACTGTCTCTTCCAATGAATATGTTTGACACTTTTGTCAAAGAAAAAGTAGCTTAGTGTGTCTGCAGTTACTTCTGTATCTTCTAATCTGTTCCACTGATTTTCAGGTCTGGTTTTTGTTTTTTGTTTGCCAGTACCACACTGTTTTTACTAGAGTATCTTTATAGTATAATTTCAAGTCAGAGATTGTGGTACCCCTGTCTTATCTTTGTTGCCCAGGATTGCCTTTGCTATTCCAGGTCTCTTCTGATTCCAGATGAACTTTTGGATTGTTTTCTCTAATTCTGTGAGATGTGCTATTGGAATTTTGATTGGAATTGCACTGAATCTGTACAACAGTTTTGGAAGTATGACCATTTTCACTGTATTGGTTCTTCTACCCAAGAGCATGGGATATCCTCCATTTTCACAGGGTTTTTTTTTTTTTTTTTTATACTTTTTTTTTTTTTT
>PVJX010010947.1:0-55196 GCA_004027295.1 Dolichotis patagonum | reverse complement strand
TATATACTTCAAATCACTACTAGATCACTTACAATACCTTATGCATTGTAATGCCATAGAAATTGTTGTACTGCACTATTTAGGGAATAATAACCAGAAAGATAGTCTGTACCTGTTTGGTACAGATGCAGTTTTTTCCTCAAATATTTTTGACCCGAGACTGTTGAAACAAATTGATATGGAGGACTGACTGTGTATAATTACAAATCGTGAAGTGTTCTGTGTAGGCAAAGAGCAGAATGTGGTGGGGGAGGGTGAAGGACTGTGGGAGAGCCGGCACTTTCAAGATAGAGAGCTGTGGAGAGGGAGCGGAAGAGAGCTTGGCAAAGGCTGGGACAGGCAGCTCAAACCTGGAAGATGCTTGTGAAGAACCAGCTGAAGATGCTCCGGGCAGATGCGATGGTCCCTCGTGCGGGCCCTCAAGGAGGGTGTGGGGAGCAAGGTGTGGTGTCTGCTCGGCCCTGGCAAGAACGAGGTGTGTTGGATGCCAGGTGAGGAGACAGCGGGGCCAGGGAGGCAACTGCAGCCATCCAGGCGTTTGCACTGCTCAGCTGGAGGCGGAGGCTGCCAGCAGGTTTGGAAAGACACCACTGAAATTCAAGAAACACGAAGAGCTGGAACCAAGAAATCTGGTGACGTCTCTGATCCAAAGAGCAGAGAAGGTACCTGGAAAGAGTGACTCCAGGATTTCTGGTGGGAATAACAGGGCAAAGGGAGTTGACGTTTAGTAAGATGGGAGAAGCTTTTCTAGGGACATTAAATTCCTTTCATGGTGTTTTGTTTTGTTGTGTTTTAAGACACGGTCTTGCTGTGTAGTTGAGGCTGGCCTTGAATTCACTATGCAGCCCAGGCTGGCCTTCCAACTCATGATGATTCTCCTGCCTCAGCTTTCTGAGTGCTGGGACCTTTTTCATAGCTTTTAAAGTCCACTTTACCACTATCCCCTTATAATTCCAATACCTTCTCCCCTCAATTTCAAAATAAAAGTAACTTCCTAGTTTTAACATTCTTTTACCTTCTTCCAACATTATTACTTATTCACTAAGCTACCAGTTTAAACTGTCTGGTATATCTGGGTCAAAGTTTCAATTCGTAAGTTGATATGTGAGTTCTTTATACTGTACACCTATAGATGCAAGGCAATCTTTCAATTTTAAGTAAAGATATAGTCCTCTGATATACAAGATAGCAGGTGTAGATATGGTTCTGAGAGCAAACACAATTCTTGAAAAGTGATCTTTTGGGGCTGGGGTGTGGCTCAGTGGCAAAAGAAGGCTTAGCATGCATGAGGCCCTGGGTTTGATTGCCAGCACAAAAAACATAAAAGAAAAAAATTCTTTGAGGAAAACTTTATGAAATATTGAAACATTATGTTAAATAATGAGATATTATGTTAGAAGCCAATAAGAATCCTGAAGTCAGTAATGTGAAAGAAAGAACAGCTAAAAATTTGCTTGTAATATCTATCTATCTATCTATCTATCTTTTTTTTTTTGGTCCTTTTGAGAGAGGTTTTTACTATGCAGTTCAGGCTGGCCTTGAACTCACTTTGTAGGCCTGCTTTTGACTGATGAATTACATGATATTTAAATTTTTTAAGGCTAAGAATTTTTTATTCTTTTGAGGCTAGTTAAAGCAACTTCCTGTGCACAAAAATATAAGATATGATCAATTTCTTCCAGATATGCTCCTTTGAACATAAAGAAGTATTTCAGGGTAGAGTTTGTGAGGAAATTCATAACTGTGCAGACTGATCAGTCTAGTGCATTTTAAAATTTGGCATAAAATTAGCAAGTCTATCAGTGTCATTCTTCAGGGCCTTGCAGTCTTGCTTGATCAACTGCAAACACAGAGAAAAAGTAAGAAGCTACGTAGTTGCTCTATGGGGCTGTCCACCGGCCACCTCATCGCTTGGATGAGGAAGGGACCAGGTATTCTTAGCTGTAGTCAGAGGATCCACTGAGCAGAGTTAGTACAGAATTTGCAGGTGGACCACGGAACTAAGTGTGGATATTTCAATCAGGAATAAGCAACCGAAGATACAGTCACCCTGCAATGACTTTTCTAGCAGAACCTTGATGGTTCCTGCTCGCAGCTACTCAGCCTACATGCTGCTGGGGCCAGAGAGTAAGATCTTGGCCATGGCTGCCCCAGAAGAACAAACGCTTCCACCTCTGGACTGTCCCACCTCCCTTCTCTAGCACCTCCTTCCTGGCTCGCTTTTGCTTATAAAGACTCAAACGGGTCCATCTGTTTGATATAATCTAGAATGCTTGCCCTCTCTCGTAAGAAGGCGGACAGCAGCCAGTCCCAACCAGGGTCCACCAAGTGCTTGCTATGAGAGAGTCTGGGAAGTATGGCTTTTACCTTCTGAGCCTCCACAGAGCAGATAAGCACCTCAGATGACACTGAGATGATATTAGACATGGTTGACAGCGCCTGCCACAGGCAGTGAACAGAATCACCAAAAGGAATCATTTCTCAGATCACGAGGCTCCTGGTCCCAGCACCAAGTCTGCTCCAGAGAAACATGTGCTGGAGTCCTGGTTATATTTATCCAGTGTTCTCCTTTTGAGCACTTCCTCTTTCAGACCAGATCAGCATCATGATGCATAGAACACATCCATTTAGAGCCAACAGTCACTCCGAGGAGCCCTGTTGTCCCACGGATGTCTTTGGACACCATGCAGTCATCGACCCCTCCTGAGCTCAGGGTTTTCATTTCCCTGATTTCTGTTAGGCCTCTTCTGGTTCAGGTCAAATCACGGGATAGATTGCATTTCTTATCTTTAGGGTACTAAGCTAACCCAAATTTTGAATAGTGATGATACTGTTTACTTTTGTTTCATGGGATAGTGGTGAAGACAGTGGTTTTTAAAAAATATCTTGAGTCAAAGATGGTAGAAGAGGCTACGGTTTATTACTTCAGATATCCCAAGGCTGCCCCTGAGGAAGTAGTTACTCAGAGTACAATCATTCCCTGGGAGGCACAGAACGCAGCGTAGATAGCGATTGATTCCAACTGGCTTCCAACCAGGAAAGATCTCGATGGTGAAAATCTAGTACTTTCCTGGTTTCCTCAACCAGGAAACCAGGAAGTAGGAGTGTGACAACGCATTTGACAATCTTACCACATGTCCTCTCACTGTACCAAAAACTGGATTCCCTGAGGTAGATGAGAAGCAAGCAATGATGTCTAATTAATCACATCTTTGTGGACCAGGAACATGCTCAAGTTTGTATTGGCTCATCTCACAGTGCTGGGACTGGGCCCAGGGTGAGCAGTAGAAATTCTGGATTTGGTTTAGAAGGACGTGCTCCAGCACTGAGAACCATGAAGCCAGTGAAGATCCTAGCCCCTAAGACAGAAGAAGGAGATCTGGCAGCTTGAGTTCAAGTCTGATGCCCTCCTCAGCCTTATGTTTGGACCTGGGCTCTGAAGGCCCCTTCTTAGTTTCATTAAGGCGCTGCTGCAGGCACTGCTGTAAAAACCAGAGCTGCTACTGGCTGTCAATACTTGGGAAGACCATGGCGGAGGGGACGTGTATTGCTGTCTCTTCCTGCTGAGGGGAGCAGGGAATTCTTGGGATTGGAGTTGAAAGTCTCCATGCAAAAGCTTCTTGATTGATCATAGGATTTCATCTTGATACATTTACCTGGAGTTGAAAATATCAAAAGTGGAAATGCATTTGCTACACCTAACCTACTGAGCAAACTCCCTTAGCTGGACAGTATACGGGATGGGGTCGGGGTTTCATCTGGTGGCCTCCAGGAGCTGTGGCTCCATGTCACTGTCCAGCATTTGAAGAGAGAATTGGATTCTTTTTCTCCTCACGTTTGCATTTCCTGTACCACTGTCACGATTCGCAGCTCTCAGGAATCAGTGGCAGAGGCTTGGTGGACTGAAAAGCAACGTTTTCTCAGTCTGGAGAGGACACACCTTTCTGCTGGGCTCCAGCTGTCTTCCAGGGCTGTTTGGATCCCATGGATCGGAGGTGCACTAAGACTGGCTCAGGCAGGTGAGGGGGGTTCCCAGGCCTATGCAGGAGCTGGCCCCTGGCTGAGATTCAGAACTGGGGTTCCCCTGGCCCCCTGAGAGCACAGGCTTCTTCTCTTGGACTTTCCAGCTCCAATGGGCTTGACCTCTCTCTGAGGCTTTTCTTTGGTCTGGGTCTTCTTGCCTCTCGTTTAATGATTTCCTGAGTCTTCTCTGTTCTTCTTTCTGCCTTCTTCATCACTATATGACCGCCTTATAACTTCAGCTCTTTCTACATCCCTTTGATTCAGGTCTCCACAGTTTGATTCTCTCTCATGTAAGCCTGACCCGTGTAGGGTCTTTCCATGTAGCCTGTCCATGAAGAGGCCGCCCCTTGGTCCCATCTGTTGGGGAGGGATGCGGTGGAGTCTTTCATAAAAGTCTTTGCTTGGTCTTTGAAGGCAGCAAGGTTTGTGGGAGGTCCAGGGACTGGGGTTCCTTAATCCATGATCTTTTTGAGTTTAATCTATAACGATGACCCTTGGATTATTTTTTTGTGATTGAAAGAGGAACTAGGTGGCACACAATCACTTGTCAATGTAACTGACCATTTCAGGACTCAGAGAGTGAGCTGTAAGTCATGATTGTCTTAAGATCATTTTGCCTCACCAGTTCACTGGGCACCATTTTAGAATCAAGAACGCGCCGTCCTTGGGGTCACCTGGCCAAGCTTGAAACTGAGATCGCTCTGTTTTCTTCTCGCGGTTGATTTGTGAGGTCCCAGGGCCAGGCTGTGCAGGGCCCTCACTCTGTGTCCCCTTGCCCTCCTCCTACAGCAGCCCAGCTGAGTTCACTGCAGTAGAAAACCCAGGCTCGGGGCCATCTTGGCCTTTCAGAGTCTGTGAAGGGCTGTGTGATGAGAATTGCACAGCGCTGAGGCTTTAGACCCCTCTCGCATGCCTGTGGTTTATACCACAACGTTAATGGATCCTCGAGGGTACTTTTCATGATCAGCAGGCACCACCCTTCCCCAGGATCTCCCAGGCCAGCGCTCCCCTTCTACTGCTGCTGTAAAGGTCCTGGACCTGATGCGTACTTTTTCCGCGTGCAATCCAGGTATCCCTACCCCACGGGCAGCCTTGCCCGGCCGAGAGACACCACTCTTAAGGGCGTGTGATGGGGCAGGTCAGGGACATTTCCTAGGCACAAACCATCCTTTATTTCTGCTTATCCTGCTGGCCTCTCTGCTGCATTTGGCTTCCACCTCCACCCGACTGCCTGCATTGCGGGCACTGGCCACATTCCTGCTCTTGCCTAAGCAGCTCCCAAGTTGTCTCTGGAAGCTTTCTCCTCCATGACCTTGTCTGTTTCGATCTTCCGTGTTGCTGCCTCTGAGAAGCCTGACTTGGCTGCTCTCTATCCAGGACAGGACCGGATTTCACATCCTCCCAAGGCAAGCAGTACCCCCTCCCAGAGGTCCATTAGTGTCCATTAGTGCCCAGTGCACAGAGCGTGCCCGATAAGTACTTATCCAATGTTGAATGAAACTTGACTGGCTAGTGGAATCTTCTTGTGCATTCTGGATTTGGGGTAATGTTATGCACTATTCTGGGACTCTTGAGTGGTGCTTTAATAACAACAATAACCAATATTTCTAGGAAAAGTACGTATATGTCAATATTCCACTAAGATCTTCAGTGCAATCTATTTGTGTCTCAGCATTCTTTTTGACTAGAGAGATAGACACCCTTACCCTTCCAGATTCTCAGGTTCTACATCCATGGATTCAACCAGACTGAGAATATTTTTAAAAATTGTATCTGTAGCAAACCTGCACACACATTTTTCCTTGTCGTGTGCTCTCATATGGTCTACAATCTATTACATTGTGTGAGGTAGTGTAAGAAATCTAGCAATGATTTAAAGAGTACAGAGGGCTATGCCTGGGTTATGTGGGAACACTATGCCATTTTACACAAAGGACTCAAGCATCCTGGGTTGTAGTTATCCGTGGGGATCCAGAACCAGTGTCCTAGCTGCTGAGAGACAAAGGTTCTGTTTCTGGCTGTGCTATACAGACAGGAGACTGAGACTTGAGTTGTGAATGACCACACAGACAGAGGCCAAGCAGTGGAGGCAGAGTCTGAACCAGACTGTGTGGTCCCAGACCCACGCTGCAAACCTCTATGACTGTGGTGACACCACTGTCCCTGGGTTCCCCTGCTCTGCAGACTGGAGAATGCAGCTTGCAGATTTATAAGTCCTCTTGCTCTCTACTGGGAGTCTGAAAAGCATCTTTGATTCAAAAACAAAACAAAAAAGCAAACCCCAAAGCCAGGGTGTTCTGCTGATGGAGGCATGCGTGTACAAAAAATTATGGTTCTTATTTATTTGGGTATAAATTCAATTTCTCCCCCTCTTCTGTTTTTGTTGTTGGTGTTAGTGGTGGTATTGTTTTTAACTTATGCAATTAATACCAAAGTGCATTTTTCATTCTCAGAGAAATAAACAAATTAGGATACATGAAGTAAACTATCAAAGGCCTCTTCACAGCCTGCTTTTCCATGTCAGGCATTCCACTGTTTCCCTCAGAGATAACAATTGTGAGGAGTTTGGCATGGGCCATTCAAGCCCCTTCTCTGTGCATTCATACACACAGATGGTGGGGGAATAAAGTTCTCTTTGCACACAAATGACACACTCTGTGCATTGTTGCTATTTGATCTTGCCTCACAAGGGATCCCACTTCGTGGAGATCTTTTTCCTAGCTGCAAATAGATCCGCCTTGTTCTATTTGAGAGCTTTGCAGTAGGTACTGCTCATTAACTCTTTCCTTCGTGGTGGGGTGGGAATGTGGGTTTTCCTCAGAAAAACTTGCAAACGGAAGCTTACTTTTGTTTTTAAAAAAATTGTTACTATTATTTGTTTTAGCAAAATGCCCCAAACAAGAACGTTCCTTCTGTGTCGGAGTTACTGTTCCCTTTCATGCACTCGTAGGGTTAGCTGTCTTTTCTAGAATATGGAAAGCAGGCCACTTTGTTCTGGTACAATTAGCCACTCACAATTGTCTCCCCCTCCTTTCCCCCCTCCCGGCAGAGAGGATGTTGTCACACTTGGCTACCCAGTTGCATAATGGTCTCCCAGCCAGCACCCATTTTGGCCTGTTTGTCCTTCAGAAAGCCTGCCTCACTAGCACAGGGGTCGTCACCCGTGTCTGACAGGTGGCATGGGGGGGTATTGCGGTACAATAAGTGTCACTTATGTATGTGTCATGCGGTGGTGTGGTGTGTGCAGGAGTGCGTGTGGCATGGAGGGTGTGTAGTGTTGCAGTGTGTATAGTACATGCGGTATGGCGTGTGTGGTGTATGTGTGAGGTGCGGAGTGTGTAAGTTTTTAGTGTGGGATGTGAGTGTCAGGTCCTGTGGTATGGAAGGGGAGGTGCACTTGTGTGTAGAGTGTCATGCATGATGTGTGTGACGTGATGTGCGGGGTGGCTATGGTGTGTGTGTGTGTGTGTGTGTGTGTGATGTGGTACGGGGCGTGTGTGGGTCCAGATAGCAGCCTTCTCTCTGTGAAGGAAGGAGGCCCCAGGGAGGGAGGTTTGCCCAGGGAAGGGAACAGGAGGGAGCCTTGTTCCCAGTCCTCACCCTTGTAAGGCTAATTCCCAGTGAGGAAGTCAAATGGCACTGCAACCTTGGAGTCTCCTTGTGGGGAGAACTTCGCGAAGATGTCTTCCTAGGAGGCATCTGTAGGGGAAATATTCTTCAACAACGGCCCATGGATGAGTTTCCCCGGTGGTTTTACTTGTTAGTCATGAGTCTTTTCACTACCTTTAAAGGCCCATTGGCTGTCCTGTTCTTGCTATTACAGGGATCTACTCTATTGTAATGAGCCCAATGTTGGTTTTTTTCCTTAATTTGATTTAGAGTTAAATTTTTCTCTCCCATTAGCATAAAGTCACACATGAGTTTTCCAGCAGCAGTGTTTTTCTGTCCATTAGTGTCTAAAGCGATGCTTCCATCGTGAGCACTCAGTACGTGGAGGCTGGACAAGTCCATGGTCTGCTCCTCCAGGCGGTTACCCAAAGATGGCTCCAATCCGGGGCTTTCAAGATGCTTCAAGGTTGATCTTTTATGATGCCAGAATGCTGAGTCTTTTCTGCGAAAAGCCATTGAGAAGAGTACTTTGGAGCTATGGTCACATAATATTTAAATCCTTCCTTCTTTCCTCCCTTTCTTCCTCTTACCTTCCTCCTTCCTTCTTTCCTTCCCTCCCTAGTATGCCATTTGTTTTCTCTGAGAACTTAAGTGCTTACACTCTGTATATTGCTGTATATCCCCCCTTTTTAAATTTTTGGTGCTGGGGATTGAACTCACAACCTTACGCCTGACAGGCAAGTGCTGTGCCACTGAGCTCTGTCCCCGGCCCTGTATTTCCCTTTCTTCAAAATATTTTCCACGTGATGTAAATAATTCACCTCATTGCTTAAAAAATTATAGAAACATGCAGAGTGATTTTAGTCTGTTTTGTTTTGTTTAGTTTCAACGTATGTAAAGGTATGGACAGCTATTTTGAAGAGAATGAGAGACCCTATGACAGCCATTGTTGACTTCCCTGTTGTCTGATCTTGAAGACCTAAAATGCCTACATCATCCTGTTCTGAGCAGTTTAATACTATTTTGTTTTGTATGAATTCATTGTATGTGAAGATATGGACAGCTATTTAGGAGAAAATAAGAGATAATATGATATAAAGATCTCCGGTTGTCTTGCTTTGAAATCTGTATCTCTTACATTGTTTTCTTCTGATCTGCTTTGTTCTGTTTTGTTATGTTTAGTTTTACCCTCTTTAAAATAAAATTAAAAAAAAATTTAGGAACATGTAATATAGGAAGTGAAAATTCCTCTTATGTGTGCATCTCAGAGATGACTTTGTTTTTCTTGGGTTTTTATCTATTCATTTCTCTTAATATATACGCTTGACAATGTATTTGAAAATAGCCCATCAGCGTAGTTCACCTATGATACCTCCCCTCCGCCCCTTCACAAAAAGGAGTCAGAGGTAAACTCACTTATTAATTTACACATTCATAACTGGTAGTTACAGTTCCCAGAGCCTGAGACTATAAATGATGGCCAAGGTCAAAACAGTGTACTGAAGTTATTTTTAATGGCTCTTCAGTACATTAAGATGAAAATGCATGGGCCCTGGGTGTTATGCATGGAGGGAATCCAAGCCCTTCATTCTGTTTCTCTCTGAGGTTCGTAATGGGGTAAGGCTAAGTGCAGGAGATCGGGTGGAGATGGAAAGACACTGTGACCTCAGTCCTCTACCGACCGGGCGACCCCTTCCCTCTCCAGTATGCCCATCTTGAGGAACAAGGTCTATCTACGCATGTGCAGATCTGGCCCAACCCGCTGCATGGACGGTCTTCAGTGGCACATCCGTGATCCATATCCTCAGGAACCGGGGAGATACCAGGGCCTCAGACATCTCAAAGCCCGGAGTTGGAACAGTTTATCAACCGAGTCAGGACTGGCAGACAGGAGCTTACACCAGTGCCCAGTCCAGGGGCCAGGCTCGGGGCCTGAGTGGGGAGTCCTTTCCTCCCAGAGCGCCTGCATTTTTTGAGGATGGAGTGAATGTTTGTGTTTTCATGAGGCCATGCGAAAGGAATGCGAATTTTAGAAAAGAGCCCTATTTGTTAAAATGATAATTGCTAGAACGCTCTGCAGCCATCTACACCCGCTCTTCCACACGCTCACGAAAGGCTGAAGCACAGAGACAGACTCTGGCCCCCATGCTTTGTGCCCAAGGCCCCTCCAGATGAGAGAATTTTGTTGTCATTTTGCTTGTAATTTTTACTAATGGTTTGGATTTCTCTTTGGCCACTGACTATTTCAAAGCGACTCGCTGGTTTAAATGGCATCCAAGAACTGACAAGCCCCACGGGTTGCCCAGACTAGCTACACAGAGGGAGCACGTTCATAGAATAATAAATGAGTGTATAAATATGCATAATTTATTTGGATCAATATCCGCGCCTGATTACACCGTGGGCTATTTTAGATGTTTCAAACCAAGCCTGGCTGGCCCTGCAGACACCCCCTGCAGTCATTTCCTCAGGAAGTGACCTCATCTCCCCTCGAGCAGAAGGGCTCCCTGTAGTGCCAGCCCTGAGGGCTGGGATCCACTGCAGTGTTTCAGTTGCTCCTTAAGCTATGACAAGAGTCCTGGGACACCATCTGCCTCCTTGTGTCTTTAAATTTGCTCTGTGTCAGGGGGCTGAAGGTGGGGTGGAGAGAGGTAGCTGAGGTGGGGGGGAAGGCTTTGGGGACCCGGTGGCTTTCTGTGCTTTTTCAAGGTCATGAAAGGGAAGACGGGGTGGGGGGTTGGGACACGCCTGGTAGACTCGGACATCTGCTTTTGCGTGTCTTGGCTTTCGTCATCTGGAAGTGTCAGCCTCCATTACCTTAGATCTCCATGACGAGCAGTGTCACGGCCAGAAAGGCCTGGGCAGAGGTTCTCCAGTCACACTCATGACATAGTAAAAATCTTGTACATCTCACCAGCTGCAAGGACGCGGGCTGCTCACTCGACTTCTTCGTGCCTTAGGTTTTCCTGCCTGCACATTGAGGATAAACAGCCACCTCAGGGCGGCATGCAAACCAGCCCTGGAAGTGGAGGAAAGGACTTCGTGGCCACGGGTGACTGACTAAGAAGTTTGATAAAGGTGACTTTGTTCTTTTAGGCCCAGCTTAGGCTGCTCCTTAACTCCAGGACAATTGTCTCTTGGTATCCATCAGGCACTGGTTCCAGGACCCCAGCAGATAACAAGCTCTGCAGATGCTTAGGCCCCTTCTACAAAATGGTCCAGTTTTTGTGCAGAACTTGCACGGGCCTCCCACATACTTTAAAGCATCTCTAGATTACTTGTGGTACCCAATGCAATATAAATGCCAGGTAACTAGTGGCTATATTGTATTGATTAGGGGATAACGGCAAAAAAGGTCTGTACATGTTCAGTACAGACTGTTTTCTTCTTCTGAATGTTTTCTATCTGTGGTTGAATCCATGGATGCAGTTTTTTCCCCTCGCCGTCTGTTTCCTGAAAGTACCTCAGAACATTGTGGAGTGGCTGTCATCTTGCAGCTGCCCTGGACTCTGGCCTCAGTGTGGCATTGGACACTCAGCGACTTCTGTCTCACTCTCTCTTAAAAGTTGTCAGGACAATGCATGGCGTCCCTCTTTTGCAGTGACACAACAGCACGCTGCCCATCTCAGGCACTCCCTCTCCTCTCCCCTCTCCTCCCCTCCCCTCCCTTCCCCTTCCTTCTCCTCTCTTTCTCTCTCTTCTCCTCTTTTCCTCCACGCTCTTCTTTTCCTTTCTCTTCTTACACTACTGGAGTTTGAACCCAGGGCTTTGACATTGAGCTACATCCTCAGTCTTTTCAAAATTTCTTATTTTGAGACAATGTCTAGTTAAATGGCCAAGTTGCCCAAGCTGGGCTTGAACTTGCAATCTTCCTGCATCTGCCTCACAGTGTGCTGGGATTACAGGCCCACCTGGCTGGCTGTAGGGGCCTTTTGTGCATCACCCGACATTCCCTAAATCACCTCACCCTCTCACTCTTCTCTCTTCGGCCTTCAGTTCCACCCCTCCCAGCACCAGTGGAAGAAAAAATATCTTTTCCTTTAAAGCTCAGGATTTCCAGACATTATTGACATCTCGGGCTGGGTAATCCTTTGTTGTTGTAGGTGTGGGGCTGTCCTGCGCATTGTAGGGTATTTGGCACGATGCCTGGCTTTTACCCACAAGATGCTAGTAGCTCTCTGGGTCCCAGCTGTGACAACCAGAAATGTCTCAAGATAGCACAGATACCTAGGGGAACAGGAGAATCACCCTTGGTTCAGAACCGCTGCCTTAAAGGAATGCAAAATGCTTTTAAAATTAGTCCAAGCACAAAGATGAGGCAGGCATGTGTGGATGTGTGGAGAGAGCACATCACAAAAAACTGCTGTGTGATGAACATTTTTCTGTTTCTAGGGAAGATTCACGGCCTCTCTTATCTCGCCTTCCACTAGGTCCATGCTAAGGAAGAGGGATTCTGAAAACGGGCGGAGGGCGATGGGGGACCTTCAAGATCATGACTGCTGTGGAGAGGGTAGAGTTTTCAGTTGCAACTTCAAGAAGAGAAGGGTTCTTTTCGTTGTTTTTCTTTCCTCCTGGTTCTTCCTAGGCTGGCTGATGGGGAGATGAAAAATTCAGGAGGGCCATGGCGGGCTTAGAACGGAGGTGGCATCAGGGGGGCAGGAGACCGACTCTGAACTCAGCCTTTGTGGAGAAGAGCTTTTCTTCCCCCTCCGCACTTGCTTTATCCTGCTGCTGACTGGGGCTGGTTCTAACCAGGAGCCCAGGGCCCAGGTGCTGGACAGCAGGCTCCACTTCAGAGATACCCTCAGCAAGAGGGAAGGCCACCCAGCCCGCCAGATCTCGTCCCCTGGGAGCTGGGACAGGAGAAGGGAGGGATGTAGGAAAAAAAGCAGTTAATAGGTTGAACAGAGCCAAATAGTGCACGTCTAGGAATAAGGGCTGGGTAAGAAGCCACAAGGCAGCAGCAACTACGGACAGGAGGCTTTGGAGGGTGCACAGTAGCGCATAGCAGCCATGGTTTGAGAATGTTAGGTGGAAAATTCTAGAAAGAATAAGTTTTCAATTGTAGAGCATTCTAAAGAGCATGACGAGATCTTTCACCACTCCGCTTGGTCCTTTTGTCCCGAATATCCATGCTGTAGACACTACCTGCACTACTGTAAAGCTTAGTAGCCATCTCGGTTAGCAGACTGACTGTCACAGTATTGCAGCATTTGTGTCTGGGGACCCATCACTTCCTGTGGTCTTGGGACCCATTGCAGGTCTGTGGATAAGAGGGGATTGCTGTGCCTGAGCGAGGTCCCAGCGGCAGTCGGGGCTGCTGTGAATGACTGGAAGAGACTGGATTCCGTTTCTCAATGAGGTTTGGAGAGGTAGTGAATTCCCATCGGAGGAAGTGATCGTGTTATGTGTGAAATCCCTTAACTCGGTGCTTCTCCATCTAGAATCTATAGATCTCCAGGGGCCCACAGACACATTTCCTGCAGTTTGCAAGTTTTCTGAGAATCATGCTGGCTTTTATGCTCTGGAGCATTTCCAGTGGGGTCAGTCCAACACTGTAGCCACTGGCCGTAGGTGACTGCTGAGACTTGGCATTCCACCACCCTGCAGACAGTGAATGAGTCGTGCTTCAAGGGTGGAACACACTAGATTTTGGAGGCTTAGAAAAAAACACAGAAAATATCCTGTTAGTAGTTTTTTTATAGTCACTACCTGCTGAAACATTATTTTGGATATATTGGGTTAAATAAAATATATTCCTAAAATTAATTTCATCTAACACTTTTAATTGCATTCATTAGTTTAAAAAAAAAGCCCAGCTTTATCAAGCTGCAATTGATAAGTAAATAATGTATATATTTAATACACAACAAAATGAGCTGCTAGAAAATTTAGAATTACATATATGGCTCACATCCTCTCTCCTTCCTTCCTTCCTTCCTTCCTTCCTTCCTTCCTTCCTTCTCCTTCTTCTCTTTTCTCCCCACAGTTCTGTGTTGGGGATTCAGCCCGGGACTTTATGATGCTAGCCATTTGATTTACTGCTGACCTATACTCCCAGCCCTCACATTGTATTTCTGTTGGACAACGCTGGGATAGATCACACATTCTCAAAGAGAATGCTCCTTAGTGGGCAAGAATTGGTTCTTGGCGGTGGTAGTGTTTTTATACATAATGTTCAGCTAACACATGGCGTATAACCAGATATACAAAATACTTGTGCTATGAAAATTTCCTAGGGGCTGGCTGTGGTGGTGCCTGGATTACACGGGAGACTCCGTCTCTAAAAAGCAAAACAAAACAAAAAATCAAAAACCAAACAAAGAACTTCATAGGGGCAGAGATTAGGAAAAATATCTTAAAAAGTTGGATAATAATGGAAAAATTAAGAAACACTCATCTAGATGTATATCATATAACCCAGCAACTACTCCCTATGGATTGGCCTGCACCTGCATCTGTGTTTAGGATCTTATTTGTTCCAAGTACAAAGATCTCAATTGCCTTGAGTTAATGAGAGAAGAGTTGAGTAATGATGGCCATATCCCAAATGAAGCAAAATGACACCAAGATGCACCTTGTAAAGGAAAGTTTCAAATCAGTATGAAGGGCAAGAGAGGGAGTGGTGGGAAGGCGTGATCAGGAGAATTCTATTATGTTTGGAGCTTTGCTTACATGTAATTTGTTGATTTGTGCTGCACCTCTATAGCTCAAAGCACATTTAAAAACATTTATTACAGGAAAAGACACATTGCCATAAAGCCCCCTCACAATACTCCGTGTCTTAGACCACACGCAGCCCTTTGCTCTTGCCACTTTCTGAGGCAGTTCTGCAAGTCTTCTCTCCTGCATGTCTTTAGTTTTGCTGTCCTGGCTGGCTCATGTCCTGAATGGATTCATAACCTTTACTTTTCATGGTCATTTTCATTTTGGGGGAAGAGCCAGAAGTCTCCCAGTGCTAGATCTGGTAAATCAGGCAAAGGAGGACACACTGCAATGGTTCTGTTCGACAGAAGTTACTGAAAATGGTAGATCATAAAATACAGTGAATATTTAAATTAAAAAAATATTACAGTAAAAGCCATTGCCATGAATCCCCCTCAGAGTACACAGAGTATCCCCCCTGGCTTCAAACACATGTATCTGATCATTCTTCATAATGTCTTTACTGTCATATTTTTCTCTTTACTTTCAGTATTCACTTATCTTCTGCTCAGTCCTTGTACACATGGGTTTTGCTCCTCCCATCTGCCCTGGCTAGCAGATGCTCCTTCTCCCTGGGGTTCCTGGTCTGAATCTGGGCAAATCCAGGACTCTTGGGATGCACTTGGGAACCCTGGCACAGGGAATGCATGTATTCTCCCACCCATCTCAGGTTTTATGCCTGTGCTTATGTATGGGATTCATTAACAGTAATTTAGCTTAGTGTTTAGGTTTGCATGACCTTTAAAGCATTTATTCAGAGCCATTGACCTATCCCAGGAAAATGTTTGCCTATTTTGCAGCAGCGTGAGCAAGGAGAGTTGATCAACTTCTCTGTGGGTTCCTCGTTCCTATTTCCCTGGTTTTCTCCTGCAGCTCTCTCCAGTGAAGAGGGAGATAATGTGAGGAGAGCATATGGGTTTGGAATCTGACAATTCTCTTTTCAATCCCTGCTTGGTTACCTCCAAGCTGGGTGACTTTGAGGAAGTGTCTTAATCTGCTTTCCTCTCCCACGTCTGCAAACTCAATAAATATTCAAAAGCCTTCCCATTCTCTCTCCTTGGATGAGTTTTTGGGCCTTTTCCAGTTTTTCATTGATGTAGTTTTAAGCCCTTTGAGTACTTATTTGCCTTACATAGTTGAGCAATTAAATGGAAGAGAGAATTAGATAAGCTGGGCTTGAGGCTAGTGAAATTTTAAAGTATAATTTTCAAAATGTTGAAAAAAATGAGCCTCAAACACATATTTAGTGAGTTTTAATCAAAGATTTATTGATTGTTGATGTAAACAAGAGGTAAAGCTGATTTGGGAAAAGACTGCTTTATATAGGCAAAGAAAAACATGCTGAATTATTGCTAAGGCAGGTGTAAAACTGCTTGATTTCCTACAGGGCAATAAAACTGTAACCTTTGGAGTTATCTTTCCTTCCTGGATAGAAATAATTTGCTTTTCTAGAGGACAAAAATAATTTGCAACTTCTACATTTAAAATGTTTACTTTATAGAGCATAAATCCTAAACATTGGTAAATAATAAGTTGTATAAGCTTACAAAGGCAGAAAACCTGGTGACTTTAAAGGTGCTCTTGTAGGGTATTGAAAGGGTAGGAATCATATTTTTAACTCCAAGTGATGGATTGTGTCAGCTTTCTATTACTGTAACAAAACACCTAAGACAGTCATCTTAAAAAGCAGAAAGTATTATTTTGCTCGCAGTTTAAGTCCATGGTGACTTGGGCCTGTTGCGTTGGGCCTGCGGCAGCACTGTACATTATGGCAGAAGTGTGAAGTGGAGGAGGTCCGTTTACCTAATAGCCAGGAAGAAGAGAGAGACAGGAGGGGGCCAGGTCCTTTATGGTCATACCAGCAATGACCTGAAGACCTCACACCAGGTCCCACCCACCAAAATTTCCACCATGTCTCAATGGTGTCAACCAAGCCTCCAATACATGAATCCTTGGAGGCTGTTCCAGGTACAAACTATAGCAATGATTACAAACAACAACAACAACAACAAATCCAATAGTGAAAACAATGGCCTCATGACCATCGATTCTGGGTAAGGGCAGCATGAATTCTTCATTTAGGCTTAATGAGAGCTATCCTCTAAAAACAGAACTCCTCAATCTCCATTTAAACTACATTTTTTCTCTTCTGGATCTTTTTCTGCCATTCTGAACAGCAAGTGTCTTTGAACAATAACAGAAGATTCAGTGTCACCACCCACACTTGACAGTGATGCATTAGGACAGTTTCTAACCATGACAACCTCTTGGTCTAGGATCCTGTCTTGAACCACATTTGAACCTTTTGGTACATGAACCCTGCTTTTGGCTGGCGAGCCCTAACTTCCTGGTTTTTAGAAAAAGAAAGGCTCAAGAGAGGCGCCTTGGACTTCAAATGGCTATTACAAAACATCATTTGATGAGTTAAGTGTAAATGAATCAGAAGCATATGAATTTAATTAGCCTCCAAACACAGCCATTTCAAAATGTAGGGAAGGGAAAAAGCACGTTTGTGTCAAAACACATCTTGGGGATTTCCCGTGAAATTCAAAATGATGTCAAAAAGATGGCACCATCTGCCAAACATTCAGGTTGTGCTCGCCCATGTGCTATCTTATCAGGGAGCATGGAGCTGTGGGAAATTTCTCCCACAGAAATCGACAGTATTTCAGCATCCTGTCTGCCAGCCCGCTTGTGGCCTACATTTAATTAAACCAGGCCTACGCATGGCTGGAGAGAATGTAACTTCTATGTTTTTGAAGATGGTCCAGGGCGCAATCCACATGGGACCCTGTGTGTGGTCTATCTCTTACAGTTGAAAACCCCCATATTATTCTTCTCATGCCCTATAAGTTTTTCCATGTTACCCATCAGGCTGGCCACCGAGACGTCCCAGCCCTGAGCACAGGTTGCCTGTTCCTGGTGAAGCCAAGCGGTGTCAGAAAGAGTCAAGGAATAGACACACTTTTTGTTTAATTGTTGAGCTGTTCTTCCTTTCCAACGAGAAAGGTTCTAAAAGGGCAAGGGTCAGAAGCTGCCTCCCACTTGAAAGGAAGGAGAGGACGGTAGCCTCTGAAGGATGTACCTCGAGAAGAAACAAACAGAATTTATTTGTTTGGGGCCAGAATGAAAACATGGATAATTCTTTTCACAGCTTTCAAGAGCTTATATATCAGGTGTAAACTTTTTTTTTTTTTATGCACTGAGCTAGTGCTGATTTACTGCAGAATGGGCAAATAATAGCATGTGTTTGTTGAACAAGCATCTGTAAGATGCTTTCATATATAGCAATCCTTAATCTTCATGACAACCTTGTGAATGGGATTGAGTTGTCCCCACTTTACAGAAGAGGAAATTAGCCTGACTGAGGTTAATTACCTGCTCAAGTTCTCTGTGGCAGGAAGTGGTGGACGGGAGAAGAATTCCTGTCTTTAATTCTGTGGTTAGGAAATTTTCCACTATTCCATATCAAGAGAGCATAGGAAATGACACATTTTATTTAGGGTCAGATCATAGACTTTAACTCACTGGCCAGACAGCCCCTCCAGTAGGGGAGACAGAACATGTCCTGGGTCTCATCACTCTGCTTAGGGCATCCTGGTTTATACCTTCTGCTCTGACTTAGTTATTAATAGCATCCCACTTCACTCTCTAAAGTGTCCCAGATTAGATGACGAATTACCTGGATACTCTACTCTGAGGCTACTCTAAAAGGGGTCGTATTCTGATGGGTTTATTTAGATAAGTCATTGAACCTTTCCATTCCAGATGTTTCTGCTTTTTGATTTGACATTAAGGGGGAATGGCTGGTTGTGTTTTTAGTGTCTTCTGGTATAAATACCTAGTGTAGTTCTCCTGGTATAAATACCTAGTGTAGACACGAGGCATTGGTTGGGTGCCTGTGCAATTAATTCTTTACCATCTAGTTCTGACTAGAAATCCTACACATTGTGCCTTACTCCAAAGTGTACTTTTCTATTCTATCTCAAGGGAGGAAGAAACGTTAGCACCTACTGAAATTCCCAAGCAGGGAGACTTGTTTTTGGCACCTTCCCCCTTCCCCTTCTCTGTCCTTCTCAGGTGCTGTGTCTTTTCTGTCCTAGGTGGTCCTCTAGGTTCACACAATCTGCTGTGTTTCTCACTAAACCTCTCACTATATTCATCAAGTGTTGAATGTTCTCAATTTTACCGTCATCCCAGGAGCTTTGGGAAAGCGAATGCCCTTGTTTCCACGAATCTTCTTTAGCCTTGCTCAAGGAGATCCTTCGGTGTAGGGACATCCAACAGGCCATTTGAGTCACAGAACTCACAGGATGTCCAAATCCCCATGGAGGGCAGAGAGTGAGAGAAGAGGTGGGGAGAGAGGTTTCTGTGGATACTCTGGCCTGTGGAGAGAAGTTACCTTCATGGCTATGCAGGAACTTGTGGATAGCTTGATCTCAGGGAAGGATCTCAGATACATTCTTAGTAGAAGGAAGGAGAAAAATCGCTTAGAGATACTCCCGCTCCATAGGCAGGTCTCTCTTCTTGTGAGTTTGCCTCAGTCTCTTTCCCAGAGCAGCTTCCTCTGTGGCTCACTGTCACAGTCTTCCAGGATGTCGCCCGACACTCAAACACTGTGATTTCCCTGCTCTCTTTTTGGCCTTTTTATACATTCTATTTCTTATTAATCTTTGGTTGTAAGCAACAGATACTAACTCTGGCTTACTTACTCAAGAAATGAGTATTTGAGAAGAGTTTGGGATTCAGTGGATATTTCAGAGTCAGACTTTGAGGAATAAGATTTGAGTACAGGTTGTTCTTTTGAAAAGAGATCTGAGGAAGCATAGGTAGGGGGGCAGGGAAGCCAGCTGGGAGGATAAGGCAACCACCACTAGGGGTGAGGAGAGCAGCTTCCACACAGTACAAAGACTCTGCCTCTGAGTTAACCCAAAACAATGGGAGTTAGGCCATGTATCTTCAGTTCCCTTTCATCTTTAATATCTGGGATGTTAACTCTTCTGAATTCTTATTTTTCAACCAGGAAATGTCCATAGACAGCACCAAACATACTTGAAGATACAGCCAATGGAACATATGGTAATCAGTCTCCAAGATGGCTGCCACCCATCAAGCCCTTCCACTCCTGTATGAATAAGCTGCCTTCCCACTGAGGAATGGTTTGTTCCTCTCCCCCGGCTTGCACAGTGGCTGAAATAGCCTACAGTGAACCCTATGCCTGAGAGTTGATGCCTGAGTCCCTGGGCACCTTCCATGATGTGAGGAAGCCTAAGTCACCCATACAATGAGGTCACACAGAGGGCTGGGGAGGAGGAAGATGCCCAACCAGCCCCAAAGTGTTCCAGTGATTCCAAACCAGAAAACGTGCAGGTCAGCAAAGATCTCAGACATAAAATGACTGTAACTGTAATGAGGTACCCCAAGAGAGAACCACCAGGCTGCCCCATCCATCCCTAGAACCAAGAGAGCCAACAACAAATTGTCCTACCCTGATAAATCTTGGGGTGATTTGTTATGCACTCCAGAAAACCAGGGAGAGTATCAGGGAGAGTGGGTGCTAGAGTGGGAGCAAGACACCACATCATTGCTTTGGGGCAATGAAAGATGATGTCCAGGCCTCAGAAGAGACTTCTCAAGGGTCTAGGTGGCAAGAAAGAGTGAGTGATCACTTCAGAGCCTTGATCCCCAAACAGTTGCCTGCCCAAGAGTTGGACTCCTCAGAGCAACGCATTCCAATTATCCTAGTGTGGGTAAGTGGCATCTTGGGCAGTGAAGACAATGTGTTGACATGTTAACTTACAGTGACACCAAGATCCCCCACGATAGGGAAGGTAATTTTTTAAAAAATGAAGAAGTGAAGAGACTGGAAAGAAGACAATGTTTCCTGGGAAGACAAACTCTGCTCCCACCCACATCTCCTCAGTTCACTTTGCTGACTGCCTCGGTTACTACCTCCTGTTCCTAGGATTGAAATCTGATTTCATCTTTTCATGCCAGGCCACACTGATCTTTGGGTAAGAACATGTTCCAACTGGTTGAGACTATGTGGCGTAGCTTGATCACATGTTCTAAGATCCTCACTATGCTTCCTAGCAGGACTGGATTTTAAATGCCCCCAAATGCCCATATGCTTTAGGGTTTGACCACTGGGCTGTGGTGCAGTTGGGAGCTGGTGAACCCTTTGGAAGATGGAATCTGGTGGAAGGAAGTCCAGTCATAGGTGGTGTGCCCTTGACCCTGACCTTTCCTGTCTCCTTCTTTGTTTCCACCTTTTCTGTCGCACACTCCTACCGTGATGTATTGTGCTGCTACAGATCAAGTGAAGGAAGAAGGTAACCAGGAACTAAAACTCTGAATCTATGAGCCGAAATATATATTTTCTCCTTTGAAGTATTATTCTGTCAAATGATAGAAAGCTTCCTATCGTGCGTCTCGAATGGCAGGAATTCCATACTTGCTTCAGGGGCAGAGGTTGTGAAAAGGGACTACAGGTTGACACTCCAGGTGTACCAGAGTTTGGACGGAGCCAGAGCTCCTCAAACTTCAGTGGTCAATTTTCTTCTTTTTTTTTTTAAATTTTATTTTAAAAGGGGGTAAAATTAAACACAACAAAACAGAACAGAACGAGACACAAGAAAGCATAAATTTCAAAGCTAGACAACCAGAGATCTTCACTATCTGTCACATTGTCTCCTGTTTTCTTCCAAATGGGAGGGGCAGGGGGAACACAGGGCGGAGGACAGGATGACGTGAGATGTCTGATTCTCAGCCCACACGCTGGCAGGATCACAGCTGCCCTCCAGAGAGGGGAGGAGTTCCTTGTTCTCCCAGCAACCCAAGTGAACCGCACCATGCAGGTCCCAACACGCCAGGGTCTCTCTCCTTTGGGCCGCTGAAAGTCTGCCACACTCTCAGCCATCCCCCAGAGAGAGGAGGTGCTCCTTGTTCTCCTGGCACCCCGAGTCAACCACACAGTGCAGGTCCCGAGGCACTAGGGTCTTTCCCTTGCAGGCCCCCCAAAGTCCGCTATACTCACCTGCTTTTTCTTCCTGATGAATTGACCATTCCATTTCCAAAGTTCTGAAATGGCCAACAGACCACAGAAAGAATTCTCTTTAGGCTCCTGTTTGAATCCAGCAGCTACAAGCAATCTGCTGACCTTGCTTCAGGGCCACCAATTTTCTTATCTAATCACAATGCCTACCTTTGGGTTGAAGGATCAAATTTGAAGCACCTGGCATGCTACCTGCCATGTAAGTGTTCAGTGGTGGTAGTATACTGTTTTCCTCTAAAGGCTGAGATCTGCTGCCATGTCAGATACTTGACCCACGGTGACGAGGACGAGAAACTTCCCACAGTTGCTGTGTGTGCCTTGCAGCCATCCTTTCAATACCCACGGAGTTTCAACCACCAGCCCCTGTAATCTCTTTGTCCAGGGGCTTTCTTTGTCTACTAGAGGAAAATCTACTCAAGGCCAGTAAATTGCCAAGGAATTCAAGACTGCACTTCCCTCTCAGCTGTCCTCAATGAATGAGTATGGGGCACAGATGCATAATACCCCAACCCCTTGCCCCTGCCGTGGGATGTGTCTGACACTAGGTCTTACAGTAGCTTCCAGAGTTCCCAAGAGGGACTAAGCTCCAGGTGTCCACTATGTAACTCACTGGATAATGAATCCTTAATTGACTGTCCATCTGTTTTACTTCCTATTCTCATGCTGAGATGTCCTTCTGAGTAAATTACTTACACTTGAATTCTGGTCTTGGGGTCTGCTTCTGGGGGAACCCAAACAAAGGGAGAAAGGAAAACTCCTTGCTGTATGACAAGAAGGGTCTGACTCCTGGTACTTATCTTATCCTGGCTCCCAAACCTTCCGATGATGGCTCTGGGAACATCTGGACTTCGATATTGTGTCCTGTGGTCTTTAGAGCAGCTTCTGAGTGGTTCCACTGTTCTCCAACACATATCTGCCATCCTGTCATTAATTCAGCTCTTCAGGACTCCTGGTCACCACCTCCTGCCCCATCTGCATGTGTAGGGGTTGGGCTGTGGCTTTCTAATTTGACTTGCAGATGAGCGAGATGTATCCCCAGAGGTCTCTGGGATTTTGGAAGCTGCTTGCTGCTCAAAATTTCTTGCACTGTTTTCCCATCTGAAAGTTTACGTGAATTTCGCGTGCATGCAAAATAAAATATTCTTTTAAAAATGCTTAAGTGCTTCATGTTTTCAACTGCTTACGATGGGGTAGAATTGATAGCTCACTAAGATGACCCAGGCTTATCCTTGGAATTGATTTCTCATTAGGTCCTCGAGTGTGTTACCTTGACCGATTAGAGAAGCATGTGTCACCAGGTGTGATAATTAATGTCATATGTTAACTTGATTGGGTTAAGGGTGCCCAGATAGCTGATTTCTGGGTGTGTCTGAAGGTGTTTTGGGAAGAGATTTGCATTTGGATCAGTAGATCCAGTAGAGATCTATCCTCACCCTTATGGGTAGTATCACCCAATTTCATGAGGGCCCAGATAATATGCTAATGTGGAGCCAATAATTCTCTCTCTCTCTCTCTCTCTCTCTCAGCTGGAACATCCATTTTTCTCCTGTCCTTAGACACTGGCACTCCTAGTTTACAGGCCTTCAAATTCCTGGGTTTATACCAGTCTTTTCCTCCCCCAGGTCTTTTGATTATACCACTGGCTTTCCTGAGCATCCAGCTTGTATATATATTGGGACTTGTTGATCACAATCAAGTGTATTAGTCCCTTTTTATTTAAGATCTCCTGTTAAAAGTCTCTCTGTGTAAATATCCTGTTAGTCCTGCTAATGTGGAGAGCCCCGGGTCACACAGCAGGTAACTTAGGACCTAGGTCTTTCCTGGGATTATTGTTTGAGGAGAGGTTAGGCAGGACCCAATTTTTGGGGATTTCTCAATTCCAGAAATTGAATTTCTGGATTCTAATCTGACCCAGCCTGGGGAGAGCTGAGGCAGGGGTGTTGTCCCTTGGTCACTGGCATGGGTGCTTAACTGATTGCTCCCCTAAATCTCAAACCCAGCTCTTTGCTTCAGCGCAGATTTAAAGTAAAAGAAATAATAATAATATTTCCTCTTTTCAGTATTTCCTGTCTCTTAGAACAGTTCTCTGCTTTGGAGGGTGGTTGAGAAAAGAGAGGGATAGTGGTGCATACTCATAACCCCAGCTACTTGGAAGTCTGAGGCAGGAGTATGACGGTTGTAAGGCCATGGTGGGGAACCTAGAAAGACCCTGTTTGATGAAAGGGCTGGGGAGGTCGCTCAGTGGTAGGATGTTTGCAGGAGGCCCTGGGTTCAATCCCCAGTGCACCTACTAGAAGAAGGTGAGCGTGTGGTTGGCGGGGGGCATGAGTTGGCTTCCTTGCCAAGGTGGTTCATGGCATGTTGTCAGCGTATCTCACTTCCTCAAAGACCTTATTCAAATTCTGTAGCTGTGTTAGGAGAAATTTAACCCCATTTAGTGATAGATGTTCTTCAAAGACCAATAAAAGACTCCATTCCCCTCATTTTCTGAAAGCAGCACACCATGGATATTTAACATTTGTTGAAAAAAAGATGCTAATAAATTGCCATTGAGAGAGTGGGAGAAAGAGACAAAAGGCAAATTGTGATGGGGGAGGGTATTAAGTCAGGGTACTGAGATGTCTTATTGCTTTAAAAAAGTGCATATAGACAGCATGTTTAACGGAAGCCGTGAAGTCCTTTTACTTTTTAAAATTGGTTCAAGAAACTGGGATTTAATTTCATGTTGCTCTGGCAAAGACAGTGCCGGGTTCTTCCTTTTCAGTTTCCACCCCAAATGTCACTCAAAGCCCGAGGACCAATAGATACGAAGCATAAAGAGGAGAGAGGGTGAGTGGGGCTGATGAGCAAATTAAATCCCCGTTATTCCTCTAGCAAGCGGGCTAATTTACAGTTTAACGCTGTAAATTACAACAGGCACATTGTTGTAACAACATCTGCATTTTATAACTCACCCTGTGACTGTTTCCGCCGCGATCTGCTGCCTGGTTTATGATATGCACAGTACTGAGCGCCCACGGCATGGTCGGGGAGGCCTTGTGCTGTGGTGATTAGATTTATGGCCCGAGCCTCCACCCTAGGAGAGATTAGCAAGACCACGGCTGTTTAGTTTGGCAACGATGAGAGAAGCAGGGGATGTAGTAGGTACATTATAGAAAATGATAAATGAAGAAAAGGAAAGTCTGGGGGGGCCCCACATATGCCATGGCAAAGACACTTAAGGCACTCGAGTCCTCACCCTGACCGTGTCACTGAGCCCGGTGGTTTGAGGCTGTGGAGAGCCAGGCCTCATGGGAAAGACGCTGTGCTGTGTGCTGATGGGGAACGTCTGGGTGAATGTATTTATATGAAATAGCACCTCTGGTTAAATTAGCAAGGATCGGTTTACCGGAGCCATCCATCCTACTTTGAGGCACGGTGACAAGGCTGGCTGAGCTTCCTGGTTCCCAGGGGAAGGAGCCCCAGACGACTTGGCACCAGTCCCCTCTGTGGGGTGTCTGGGTTTCCAGCAGCCTCCTTTCCTTAAGAGACGCAAAGCGGAATCCAGGCATTGGATGAATGCAGGTATCTGGGAGCCTTCAGGGAGGGTGAGGCTGGGAGGCCTCCCAACCATTGGCATCTAGTAGGAGCCAGCATTGAGGTGGGCTACCAAGACTGCTCCTGGAAGAGAAGACACCTGGGAGTACTGGGTTTTATTATTCACAGAGACTCTGTCTCAGGACTCAGGAGAGCTCTGTGACTAGTCCAGCAACACTGCTTTTGATGCTAATATCGGCAACGGGTCTTAAGGGCAGAATATCGGAAAGCTTTCCTGACCATGGGGAAATAATCCACAGCTCCAGCCTGCTAAATGTCAGAGAGGCCAAGGTGGTGTTCCCCCAAATTAAAGAATGAATTCTAAGGAACAAGGGAGGTTAAGAGTAAGAAAACTTTATTGAGAGAGAGAGAGAGAGATCCTGAAAGGCAAGGACCCAAAAGTGTTACAGAGCAAAATTGTGAGGTGGGTACAAAAATCACAAGGTGGGTACAACGTGGGACAAAACTACAATCAACCAATAGTAATGCAAGTATAGCCAGGTAGGTAATATTGAACCAAAGGGGAAGCAGGTCACATAGCAAGTGCACACGGAAAGAATAAAGGCCTTAGGAAAGGATGGATCGGGAGGTCCTGGTCACTCACTTGAGTGACTGACATCTATCTAGACTTTGTTGGAGCAGGTGAGTATAATCTTCAAATTATTGCTTATGCCTAGGGAGGCATGTGGGCCTGGTCGTGGCATCTTTATCTCAAGGCTTGCCCTTCAGCAGATGTGCCCCCAGCCACAGGTGCAGGATGAGGACTCCCTTGAGGGCCTAGCCCTGTCTAACTGTCTATGTTTCTACCCAAATTAGCTGTCCATAATATTCCCAGTTTCTTTTACAGCTCCTTTTCCTCGTTTCCCTTTTTGTTCCTCAGTTTCCCCATTGGACACCTTGGTTGTAACCTCTAGCCTCGCAGTGGTTGCAGGGCAAGAATGGTGAAGGGGTCTGGTGCAGTGAAGTCAGCAGCACAGAAGCTACACCCCAAACTCACTACCCCCCACAGGGAGGGAATTCCAGGACTCCAATGCTTCCCTGTCCAACAGCTGCGAGAGCAACAAAAGGGCGCCCTCTTGGCAAAACTGACTTTCCACGCTTTCCCTTGTGATTCTCTCTGTCTTGCTAACTCATTATTTTAATTGATACACAATACTTTTACATGTTTATTAGGGAGAAGTATGATAATCAATACATGTGTACAATGTGTACTGATTTACAGTTCTCTTTTTCCCCTTTTCTCCCTCTTTCTGTCCCTTTTCCTTCTACCTCTTTCCATTTCTTCTTCCTTTCTTTCTCTGCCATTCATTTCTTTTCTGGGATTTATTAAATTTTTAATGGAAATTATCATTTAGGCTTTCCCAGTGCCTTCGCATAGAAAGCTCTTCATAGTGCAGTGACCAGCTTGGCTGAGGGATGGTTCCTGCTCTCCCTGAAATGGAAATGCAAAAGCATCCGTGTCCGGGAGGAGGGTGGTGAGCTGCAGGAAAAATGCACAGAGGTTGGTAGGCCAGCAGAGCAAACAGAAGGAGAGGCTTGTTTGGGGGTTTTGTTGTTGTTTTGTTTTGTGGTTTTGGGAAAGTCGACTGATACTCTGTGTCATTCTTTTAGAAAAAATTGAGACTCATTCCTTAAACTCTAGTAATTCTACTTATGTAGATTGGGATCAGTAAGGGTTTTGAATGAAAAATGAGATGGGGTAGGGGTGGGGGGGAGGACGAGGAGAGGTGGAGGGGAGGAGAGATCTGCCCGGAGCCTGTGGTTCCTCACATGTGGGAAGTAGGAAGGATCAGGGCAGGGGCTGATGGAGGAGGCAGGGGACAGGGGACAGTAGGCTGATGATGAGTGCGAAGTGGCTCTGGGAATATTATTTTAATGCATGACCCAGGTGTGTTACTTATACTAATTAACTGCAAAATTGTGTGTTGCTGACCTTTTGTAAGTAGTAGAATCAATGAAAAGACGTACAAACAGTAAAGCAGATTTTATAGGTATCCACAGCCAAATTTAAAACCCTAAGATGAAATACGTTAGGGGAAGACAAACTCATGGAAGCCAAATGAGGTGCACAGGGCCCTAAGGACTTTATTTTCACAGGCGTTTGGCTTTGGGAGAGCTCAGCCACCTCCTAGTCTTCATGCATCTGAATGATGTTTAACATCTCACACCAGGGAGGAGAATAACAGAAAGAGCTCCATTTAAGGGAGCTGTGGAGAGAAAACAGAACATGTCTCAGTGGTGTCTGTGTCCTTATGACAGTGTCAGTGAGGAGTCAGCCAAGAGTCTCATCTCAAAACCAGCCCAGGTTGGCATCCTGGGCAATATTTGCTATTTGATTTTAAATGCTTTGATAATTTCCAGAAATCTGGAATTGGCATATGTTCTGAAGATGCACTGTAAAAACTCATCCTAAAGTTCCGTTAAAGAAAGTTAAAGGTTGTCGTAAGTGTGAAGTCAATTTGCGAGCTCCATTTACACCCAAATGAGCTCCAGGAACATTGAAATCCTCTATAGGAAACAGTCTGCCCCTCAATAGGACACAACAGTATTTTAAGAGGCAAAGATGTCCTCTGTAGGGTGTTTGTTCTCTTTCTTGACTCCCTGTCTTCTTCCCATCTTTGAGCCCCAGGAATCCTGGCTGGGTGGGAAGACAGAAGGTGGAAGGAACAGTGGCCATCTGAGCCAGCTGCTTCCACTCTGCTCACATGGAGGCAGGGCGTCCTGGGCCACCCTGGTTTTATTTACCTCAAAGCCACAGTGAGGTCTGGGAGCCACTCCCAGGCAGGGCCTCTCCAGTCATCTCAGGGGGCTGGGAATCGCCCCAGGGGAAGCCCTTTGAGAGATGTGGCTGCCTGTGTCTCAGTTCTCCCGGGTGGTCAGCCTGTAATTTCAAGATTTACTGGCCTCACAGAGATAGCCAGCCACAAATGGGGCAACAGGGGTAATTACAGGGGGTTGCTCTGCTAATCCCTGGTTACAAATGTTAGTTAGAAGGTAAATAAGCTTTGTGGAAGCATTTCCTGAGCTGCGTGGGTCCTGTGTCCTCTTTGCTTTATTTTCTTCTTAAGAAGGAAGGGAGAAGCAGAGGGAGGGATAGAGGGAGAGGGAGAAGGAAAGACAGAGCGATTTTTATTTAATTTCACTGTGGCCAGTAGGAATCAGAAAAAGTCTTTGAAGTCCAAATTATTTTAATACGTTTTTGGTTTGTTTTATATTTGGAATTGGAAAAAATTAGGAAGCCAGATTCCTAAAGCACAGATGGATCAGCATTGTAGTTTCTGGCAGTTCATGGCTGAAGATGGACTGGACGGAATGATTTGGGGGAAAGTATCTTCAAACTGAGCGAAAAAGAAATGAAACTTCTGGGACAGCTGCACTCCTCAGAGAAGCCCCAGCCACCAGGGAGTCTTGGCTGTCATCCTCATCCCCGGGGAGAGGAAAGTTGGAGGACGCTGTTTCCTCTGTGCTCATTACCCTTAGAGAATCCTCCCTGCACAAAAGGAATGTTGGTGCTATGTGAAAGTGACAGGACAGCCAGGGCCTTCTGGGGACCATTCATGGCCTCTGTCAGATCAGTTCCCTTCTGAGCCTGGCCTCTCTGGAGATGGTTAGAAGTTTTTTCTTTGCAGGGTCCGGGAGGGCTCTGAAAACTAGAACTGACCGCGGAGGAAGAAGACAGTATCAGGTTGCTAGACCACAACGTAGTTCTGAAGATGTAATTCCAACTGAGGTGATTGTAGCCAGAGGCTGCTTCACACCAATGTGGGTGGATGGGAGGCTGCCCTTGGGGCCCTTAGGGTTGGCCCTCACCACGTTTCCCTGCCTTATGGCTTTAAGACTTCCCTTCAGACCTGTGTCCACTTTTGTAATGGAATAAACCCTTCTCACCCCCTGGAGATGGGGCCTCTCAGGCTGCCTCAGGGGCCCCCTCAGGCTGCCTCAGAGGGGAGTCAGAGCCCAGGTTTTGCCTCCTCTAAAGACCACAAAGGAAAGTAGGTGACAGCAGGAGGATGTGATAACTTCGGATATGCTCACCTCACCTGGAATGGGACAGACACATGGAACAGGTGAAATGTTCTTCTCCCCAACTTCGTAGGCTTCGCTAGTGGATCCAGCTGTTATCACGGAGTGAACATGCGCTTCTCTTTGCTCCACTGAGTGACCATGAACTTGCTCGCCGGTTCCAGACCTTGGCCCTGAGCATGTTTCTTTTGTCTTGATCAAACTGGGTTTGCGGGCAATCCCTGAAGACCAGCCAACTTAGGTTTTAGTTTAGGGTGCTGTCCCCCAAATCCACATAAGTCAGGCAGGCATTGGGGGACAGTAGGGAGTGCACTTGTTTTGGGGCAAGTGAATCTACACAGGAGTCAGCAAGAAAGTTTGTACTGAAAACAATGCAAAACTGTGATCCCCAAACCCATTTATTACAAATGAAGGTGAAACATTCACCTCTTAATCTCTCTCTCTCTCTCTCTCTCTCTCTCTCTCTCTCTCTCTCTTTTTCTCTTTAGTACCAGGGATCAAAATCACAACGTTGTGCTTGCCAGGCAGGCACTTGTGCTGCTGAGCTATGTCTCTGACCCTTTAATTTTTCTCTCTTTTGCTTCTTAGCTATGCCTTTTTTGCTTTTACATATAGCTTCCCATTTAACTCTCAAATAAGCCTTATAACATTAGGACCATTGTAGGTATAGGTGTGTTACCAATTTAAATAGTGCCTGGCCACTTTTGAGTTAGGGCTATTTGAACAAGAGTACCTCCCTGTGTCTCATTCTCTCCCTGATAAAATAGACCTGGTAGTAGTGCTTGCTTTTGGGCTTACTGTGATGTTAAGTGATAGGTAAAAATACTAAAAATGGAGCTTGGTACATAGGAGTGTTAGTTAGGACAACCGAGAAACCCGGATGGGTTAGGTTAACTCTCCTAAGCTCTGCTGCTCCCGACAGCTGTGCTGGCAGACGCAAGACGCTGCCCCAGTTTGGGGCCCACTTCATTTGCAAATGCTCCTCTCATGATGATGTGTCCTCACCAGAGTCACGTTTGAATTTCCACCATTCACCTGACTGACCTCAAGGGTGGTCTTCCGTGGGAACAGCTGCTACTTACCTCCTCTGCCACTCTGTAAGTTCCACTGCAAGCAAAGAGGCTGCTTCTGTGCTTCCGATGGCTCACTTTGCTCCTTCCTCCGGCTCAGCTCCTCCCCACAGCCTTCTGTCCTCCTTGCTGCTCACTGTCGGGGACAAGGTACCGGTGTATCCGGGGTACGGTGCTATAGGTACTGGGGACACCTGCAAGAAGAACACCCGCTAACCCAACTGTCCAGGTTGTCACAGGAGATGAGAGAAAAGAGGGCACAGCTGGAAAAGGGCTAGAATTTAACTGCCTGGGCCACATAGACACACAGCACAGCAAATTCTTCCCTCTCAGGTAAACGATAGCTTTATTTGAGGTACTGAAATCGGATATGGTCAGTTCAGGAAGGACGGCAGGAGGAGGAGACCTAAGGACTGAATGATCATGACTTCCTAGAGAACGTGAAAATGCACACACACAAATTCCTCCATCATTATAGCTTGCACTGTAAAATTAATAGCAACAATGATAATCCCCATTTACTGAATCTTTACTGTGAGCCAGAGACACCGCCCATGTGTATTTTCTGTATTAGCTTATTGAATCATCCCATTCCACACAGGTTAGTTATCCTAGTTTCCTAAAATAACAGCCTTAATGGTAACCTCCCATGCTGGCTCAGTGGTGTGCGAACTTGCTTAGTTAGTACCTTTACCCATGATGCGACATCAGCCAGCACGGCCATCTGGCAACCGAGGCACAGAGAGGTCAAGTGTCCTTCTCCAAGGCACACAGATGATAGCTAGCAGAATTTGAGCTCATAAATCCTCAAGGGCAGTGATGGCGATAGGACTTGTTTTCCTTATTTTGAACAGAATTATCACTTTGAGAAGGTGTTACTCATGCCTGCCGACTACAAACAAGGTGATCGAGGCTGTGTCGTAAGAGGAATCAGTGTCTGCATTCAAGAGTTTTCCATTGAGTTGTGGTGCTTACAAGGACCATCAGATCTCTGAGTTAACAGGATGGTTTATATGGTAAACTGACAGGAGGTGGTTTATATGGTAAAGCTTTTTGTTTTGCATGATAAGATTAGGGTTTACAGTTTTAAAAGGGTGTTGTCAGAGAGCTTCGTCAAGGAGTTTGTTCCCTGAGGAGGACTTTTTTACTTGAGTTTCTTGATTAGTGATGAATGTGGTCCGGCAAACCTCAAACTGGTGTGCGATGCTAGCTTCTGTCCCCACACAGCCCTGGACCTGACAGTTGGAAGACAGTGCCCGTCACACCTTCTCCTGATCTCCTCTCGGTTCTCAGGTCCCTGTATGGGCTGACCTAATGTATGAAATGAAATGAGAAAACCCACGTAAAATAACTTTGAAAGAATAAAATACTTAAAATAAATTGAGAAAGAGAAATGTGAGACTCACACAGTGAGCACTCAAAAACATCATGGAAAGAAACAGAATGGAAAGCTATTCAGTGTCATGTCCATACCATACTCCCGTGTGGTTAGGATGCCACCACTCCACAAATCGCTTAGTCAGTCTTGAAAAAGAACAAAAATCAGAGCGCTCACACTTTCAAATTTCAAAATTTACAAAACTACAGTAACCAAAAGAATGCATTGCTGATATGAGGATAAACATATCAATTAACGGAACAGAATTCACAGTCCAGAAATAGACCCTGACATTTATGCTCGTTGGATTTTCACCAAGGGTACCTAAATAGTCAATGATGTAACAAGCACAAAGCTTTGCTGCTGGGGTACCTGCATAGTCACACATAGAAGAATGAAGCTGGACCCTTAACTTATACCATACACAAAAATTAATTCAGACAGAACCATAGACTTAAATGTAAAACTATTGAACTCATAGAAGAAAACATAGCAGTAACTCTTTACTGTCTTGTATTGGGCAAAAATCTCTTACATAGGGCAACAAGAGTACAAGTGATGAAAGAAAAGCTAAATGAACCTCATCAAAACTGAAAACGTTGCAAATGATTGCATTGAGGAAGTGAAAAATACAGCCCACCAGATGGGGTAAGTCTCACATTTCTCTTGTTCAATTTATTTAAGGTATTTCATTCTTTTTGATGATTTGCAAAAAAAAAATTGCAAATCGTGTGTCTGATAAGGCTTTAGTACACAAAATATATAAAGAACTCTTTCACATCCACAACAAAGACAACCTGACAGAAACGGGCAAAGGCAGTGAACAGGCACTTGTCCAAAGAAGACACACAAATGGCCAACCCCGACATGATAAGATGTCCCAGGTCATCAGATATCAGCAAAATGCAAATTAAATCTCAATTGAGATACTATTTCCTATAATCATAATAAGGAAAAATAACCAATGTTAATGAAAATATAGAAAAGTAGGAGTCCATGTACATTGCTGATGGGAATGTAAAATGTAAAACAGTACAGTTACTGTGGAGAATCATTTAACAAGTCATCAAAAAGTTAAACATAGGGTTTCCATATCACCTAGCAATTCTACATCTAGGTAAATACCCAGAAAGACAAAAACAGGCACTCAAACAAATACAGGAGCATGAATATTCCTAGTAGTACTCTTCATAATTGCCAAAAAGTATGAACATCAAAATGTCCTTCAATTGATGAAAGAATAAATCAAATGTATAGCAGATAGATATGCTGGACTATTACTTGGTAGTCAGAAGTAATGAATGATACGTGCCACACATAATTGAAGCCTGAATATATTATACAAGGCAAAAGTATTACACAAAGTGCCTCGCTCCACTTCCATGAAATGTCTTAATTGGAGAAGTACACAGAGACAGACGGTATATCAGCAGCTATAGGGGCTGAGGAGAGGGGAAATGAAAGTGCTGGGGGTGACTGCCAACGCCTATGTGTTTTCTTCTTGAGACAATGGAAATGATGGCTGCACAACTCTGGACATAATAAAAACAGTCAAAATGTGCTCTCTGAGAGAATGAGTTTTCTGGGATACACATTATACCCCAATAAAGATGTTTAAAACAAATTATGCTTTTTGTTGATTGACTACCCATACTCACTTGCTACCCCCAACCCCTGCTGCCTGGAGTGTAAATGCCTGCAGGCTGGGAGTCTTATCTGTGGGGGTCATTCTTGAGTTCCTGAGCACCCGGAACAGAGCCAGAGTTCAATAAATATTTGCTGCATAATATAAAGACCTCTTTATTGGGCAATTATTTTGCTATGGGCCATCATATAAATTTAAATGTAAAGGAATTAACTTGCTGCTTTCCTGAGATTGTGGAGAAAAAGGTGAACGGTGTGACAGTTTAAATCTACCCCCTACCCCCAAGCAGCCTTGTGCTTTCAGAGGTGGGGATTTGGGGAGGTGACCGGATCTTGAGAACTATAACTTCACCAGTGGATTCATCCACTGATGAGATCATAACTTGATGGCATTTTGGGAAGTGATGGAAACTTATCAAATAGGGCCTGATTAAAGGGATCGGGCCATGACAGCGTGACCTTGGTACTATAGCTTCCCTTCACCCATCACTCTCTCCGCCTCCTGTCTACCATGGGGCAATCTGTATTTCTCCATTACATGGTCCCTGCCATGATGTCTGCCTTCCTATAGGCCCAGAAGCAGCAGAGCTGGGTGACCATGGAAGGACACCCCCCACCCCCGCGCTTAAGCTGTTACAGTCAGTTATTTTGATGACAGTGATGAAAAGCTGTTGAACACACTCTGGAAACTGCCATCCATAGGACAGGAGGCAGGATGGATTGAAGCAATGAGGACTGGCTTTGGTGGCAATGAGCAGGCAGCGCCGTCCTCCAAATCACGGCCAAACAAAGGAAGAGGATGCCTGAGGGTCAAAGCTAGGGGTGAAGGTGCTTTGTCCAGGGGGAAGAGCTGAGAAGTGATGTGGAGCACGCATCTCAGTGCTGCCTCAGCCTGGTGAGGGTCCTGGGGCATCTATGTGTCCAGTACTGAGGACCTCTCTTGGGAGCCCTGGAAATCCCGGCCTGCACACAGGCAGAGAGGCCTTCCCATGGTCAGAGAAGCAACTGTTGGCATCTGAAAGTCAGTTTGCAGAAGCAGAAGCAATTGTCTTACTTTGGCTGCTAATTATATTCTTGGTCTTTTTGAGATAGGCCCTCACTACGTAGTTCAGTCTGGCCTTGTACTCATGGTGATCCTCTTGTCTCAGCCTCCCGAGTGCTGGGATTACTGGTGTACACCACCATGTCCAGCTGGCTGTCAATATTTTAAAGCTAGGAGTCTCTATGTGAAAATGTGAATTTCTGGTTTCTTGGTGAGGTGGTGAAAAGACTTGGCAAAATCAGTTGACATTTCTGCCTTAGCGTCAAGGAGCTGACCATTCTCCTGTAGAAGGGCCCCGAGTTCCAGCTCCTCAGCAGCCTTCCAGCTGGTCCTTCACATTTCTGACTGGGCCCTGGCGGGCATTTGCTTTTGTGATTTGCACCCAAAGCCACACCACTTCTAGTCCAGAGTGTATAGGTGATGGCCAGGCTGATGGGCCCTGTTAGAGGCACACAGGAAAACAAGGCATCCAGGAATCTGACCCGTTTTCGCCCGCGGAACCACGTCCTGCAGGCACATGAGTGGAGTGAGCGTGCTGAAAGCTCTTGCCGGTGTTTTCATGTATGTGGCTCCTTCTAGCTGTCCATAAATCTAGGAGGGCCTGGGTTTTTGATCCAGGGCTCCTTCCTGCGTGATCAATCTCAGACTTGCCTGACCAAGCCTGGAACCCTCGAGGACACAGTAGGCCAGCCTTGTGTACAGTCTGGTGGGGCCAAAGGGTGGTGGCACTTGCTTGATGGAGAAATCCACGGGACCTGAGTGGGAGTTCAGTGGCGTCCTCGTACCGGTTCACAGAGAAGAGGGGCTGTTAGTAGCCAGCTGGGAATCACAGTCAGCACTGGCTGGGGAGGTTGGCAAGATCGCCTTCACAGGCCCTGCTCTCTCCCGTGCACGGACAACCAGCTGCACCCAGGAACCTGGAACAGCTGTTTCCTGGCTGGGCATTCAGGTCATCTCTAAATGTCCAGGTAGACACTGGCCATGTGGTTTTGTGTTGGCCTCTACCTCTGAGGCTCTGTCTTAGGTGACAGAGCAGTTCTGAAGGGTGGGTCATGGAGTTGGGGTCATTTCTGTCAGAGCAGTGAGACTTTCACAGTGCTCCGAGCCCCCGAGGGGGGATGTCTCCAGGAGGACAGAGCGCTCCGCAGAGGTTGTGTCTCTGCTTGTCATCCAGTCTGGAGATCACAAGACGTGGCTTCTGCAAACTCAACCCATGCACAAAAGAAAGGCTCTTTTACTCCCCCTCCACGATGGGGATTAAACTCAGCCCTCTCACTGAGCTACATCCCCACCCTCTTTTACATCTTCCTGCCTCAGCCTCTCGCAGGAGGATGACAGGAAGGCATCACCACACTCAGCTGAATGCCACCTCTTGATGAGAAACTAGCAAGGCTCTGGAAGAGTATGGGAGAAGGGAAACGCAGAAGCAGGTATTTTGGGGAAACAGAATCGGCCAGTCTCCTGAGTGGGTCCGGTATGGAAGGTGAAGCAGTAACCCAAGGTTTCGGGGAACTCTGGGGCTCTTCTGGGCCCCCTGACATCAGTAGTCAATGGAATTAGTGTACCAAAGCAGGTCTGGCATGATCTTTCTGGGGGCTTCTTGGGATTTTGGTTGTTTGGTGCTTAAGGGGGCTGTAGTTTCTGTATCCACTGACTTCGAAGAGAATAAAGGGGAGAAATGCCAGGGTCCAGTCATGTTCACTGAGACCCTGGGATTTAGTAGGTGACATATCTGCTGCTCATATTTGGAGAACTTGAAGCAAGAATAAACGAGTGATCCACTTACCTATGTCTCAATATTTATAATTGACAAATACCAAAAACTAATTGTTCGGTAAATACCTTCCTGGCATCTTACTGTGTGTCCTCCTTTAGAGATCAAGAAAAGGGGCTTCACATGCCATGAGGCCTTTTGGACAGGGAAACCTGGGGTCCCAGACACCTAGAGAGGGGTCCAGAATCAAGTCTCCGAGTTCTTGGTGGACCCATCCTGAGCTGGTAGACTTCCCACTCTATGGTGAGGGAACTGCAGCAGCCAGAGGAAGGCCAGAGATGATGTTTAAGGCGTGGATTTGCTGGGTGTAGTGGTCGATTGATTGTGTCAATTTGAAGATCTTAACTTAGAAGCTTAACTAAATCGGCTTAGCAACTCCATAACCTAGGGTGTAGAAGACCCACTCTAGGGTGGCTCCTTGCCTGGGTGGTATCAAAGGGAAGGAGGAAGGACAGACCGGGTTCTGTTCTTTGGAGGAGCTGCAGCCTTCGCCTTCAGCTTGGATGTTGTCTCCTGCAGACTCTGTGGCTTCCGCCTTCCGTCACAGACCCATCGGCCTCCTGACACAGACTTGTATGGGACACTGCAGTGAACTCCAGGCCTCGGGCTGAATGCTTCAGCCTCCAGCATGCAGATCCCTTCTGCACACTTCCTCATCTGATTCTGTGGCTGACCACTGGAGGCCAATCTTGTAATTTCTTATACATCTTTATATCTTACGTTATATCTGTTTCTCTAGTAAAACCCTAATACAGTGGGGGACCCAGTCCACGGGCTGCTGTTTTTCAGGTCCAATCAACAGGCAGGTGTCTGCACTCCTGTCCAGCCTGGCTGTAGGTGAATCATTTCCACCAGCTTTGGGGGCTTCCTTTGGGCAGATACGGCTAGGTTCAGACAGGCAGGTGGAATAGACCATTTGCACGCCTTTGGTATTTGTGAAGATAGCAAATGCATGCTATTTTTAGATCCAATGTGCAGGGGAGACTTCTTATAGTTGGGATTCTCATAGTTGTATAATGCTTCCTTCAGAATCTTTTAGTCATAATAAACTCTACCTGAGCCTTCAGGGTATGCTGGGCATTATGTAAATACTGTCCACCCCATCTACCATTCCTTTAATCTGTTCCAGACCCGTAAGAGGCAAGTGTCATACTTTCACACTGTATGGATGAGAAAACTGGTGCTCAGAGAGGTTAAGTAATGTGCCCAAGGCCACACAGTAAGCAGCAATTTCAGAATTTCAACCCAGATTTCTTCAAAACCCATGCTCTAAATGATCATGCTGGCCCAGAGACCTTGACAAGAAAGATGCTGTTTTCCTCTGGATTAACGACCTGAGGTACCTGGGAGACATCAGAGGGCGAGCATCCCTGGGGTTAGTAAGCCACTGACTGGTTTTCCTCCACAGCTGTTTATGTGCTTGCAACTTGCACCTTGGCTTCCCCTTGGTCTGGATCTTTTGTGAAAAGAATCTGCAAAGCTGAGGCTGACCATGCAATGCTTTCATGATATAGAACTACATCAGCTCAAAAAAGAAAGTTTTTTTTCCCTTTCCTGTTTGGTTCCCTGCCAAACCGATACACGGCATACATAAAATCTAAGTCTTTGGTTCCCCTTATTTTTTGTTGCCCTTTGCCTTTGGCTTTCCCCTGAGCAGTCTTTCATTCCATTGCCTATGATCTTTGATTGAATTATGAAACAGGAAGAATTTGCAGAACTAGCCAGAATAAATGGGTCCTTCTAATCCCGCCATTACAGCGTCAAATCAGCAAAACGCTTGGGTGCGAAATGTCCAGAGCCAATTTCATTAGGGTCTCTGTTTGTAGAACCTGGGTGAGAAAAAATTATATTAATAACAAGGAAAGGATACCCTGAGTGGTTTTCCTATTTCACTTATCCCAGCCTAGCAGTCTACAGCACTTAGCAGAAATCCAACTCTCTCCACAGAAAGCGGGGCACCTCTGACCTCCCCCGCTTATCTGGAAACATTCAACTCCTCAAACGGTCTCAATGATTTAAGTCAGGCTCAAGGCAAAAGCCGTCTACAAAGTTTTAAGCCGCATTCTGTCTTAGAAACTATGTGGAACACCCTGAGAACAGGTTCTGGGTCGTCTGTTTCTTCCAGAAATAAAGGAGGAAAAAAAAAAAAATAAAAGGAAAGATGAGCAGCAGATCTCAATCAGACCTGCTGCCTGGAGCCACGCCCCGTCTGAAGCCAGCCAACTGCGCATGCGTGAGCTGAAAATAATTGTTTATTGTTATAAATGCTGACTTGGGGGATGTTTTGTTTTGTGGCAGTATTGCTGCAAAATCCCATGGGTGCAGTCCAGTGACGTTCATGCTGTTTGTTCTGCTAGCTCGATTCAAGAAAGCAATGTACCACAGCAGAGCCCGACTGTTTCGAGGAGTCCCCAGCACATCTCCGATAGAGCTTTTCTTGAAGAACCCATACGATGGAGTCTGAGTATATAGAATTTATGTGTAACTTCTGAGGCTGAGCAGCCGCCATGGAAGACTATCTGCTTGGCAGGGAGGGGAGGGATGAAATGACGCCGGCAGGAACACGAGTGTGCAGTTCACGGTTCGCGCAAAACCGTGAAGTAACTACTGTGGGTCGGGGGTGGGGAGACAGGACATTGTGTGTTTGACACTCTGGCTGTGGATTTGTTAGAAAGGACCGTGTTCCCCTGAAAACAAGACCTCACTGGAAAATAATCAGCCTGGAAAACAGAGATCAAAAATGCCAACCCCTTCCGCCTGTCCTTGCCTCACCAGCCGTCACTGTCCTGCTCCGTGGCTTCTCTGTAAGCCAGGGAAGGCGAGGGCAGCCAGCCAGCCAGCGCTGGTGTTTCTGGTCTCTAGTTTTCCAGGCCGATCGTTTTTTGCTAGGTCATTTTCAGGGAAACGGGGAGTATTGCAGGCCGGTGTGTGTGCGACCTCTCCGAGCTGCCCTGCGACCTTGCGTCTGGCCTTTCCTCTTGGACCTTTCATGTATCTTTTTTTGTTCACTTACTTTTCAGCTGATTCCATCTGTGTGCAGATCTTGATCCCGAAGACTGAGAATGTATCTGTCTCCAGTCAGGGTTTCTCCTGAGCTGTTTCTGTCTCTGAATCTGCCCTGCTGGGGTGGAACCTGGGGTCCTGCACAAGCCGAGCTCGCCCCAGTCTGATTTCTTACCAGAGGTCACCTCAGTAGTTACCACCTAATACACTTGTCTGAAATTGAACTGACACTTGCCCCTCCCATTAATTCCTTCTTTCCACCTTGATAAATAGAAACTCCGTCATTCCTATTTTGTAGGCCGGACTCCAGAGTCATTCTGAAGTCTTCTAGTCTCTCTCTGTGTGTTCAGTCTTCTAGAAAATCACGGGGTCTGTACTCACTATGTACCTAAGAGAAGGTGGCCAGCTCCCCCAGAGTGACATCACGAGCTCAGGCCACCACGTCTCCCTTGGACTTTTCAGTAGTTTCCGATTTTTAGTATACGCCATGCCAAAGGGAGCACTCAGTAGCTTCCTAAGAGGTCTTTCTGTTTAAACTTGACCCTCGTCCCCGTCCCCCATAAGTGGCCAGAATGCAGCAGTTAGAGTGTTTATTAGGTATGCCACACCAGTCAGGCAAGATTCTGCTCCGACATGCGTGCAGCGCCCAGGCTGGAGGCGCCTTCTCACCTCCTGCTGCTCTCTGAAGCCCTGGGCCCCTGGGCTTTCCAAGAGGCCCTCAACCCTGTGCCTCCTCCCCGTCGTGGAATAGGCTTTCCCCCAAAGGCCGAGGGAGGCTCAGTTCCTTCTCTTTCCAGATCTTCATGCAGAAATCATATTCCAACTATGCAGCCATAAAAACAGCAAAATCCTGTTGCTTGTGACAATATGGGTGAATCCGAGGGCATCCTGATAAGTGAAATCAGCCAGACGCAGGAAGACGCGTGCGAGCTGGCTCCCATGTGGCCGCTCAAGGTGTCGACCTCACAGGAGTGGAGAGCAGGATGGTGGCTTCCAGAGGTTGGGGAGGAGAAAGGGGAAGACAGACGAGGAGAGGCTGGTCAATAGGTCCAAAGTGGTTGTCAGATGGCAGCAGTAAGTCTTGGCATTTAGCTGCACAGTAGGGTGACAATAGTTGGTAGTGCTGTAGCTTATATTTCAGAATAGCTAGAAGAGAGGATTTTAAAAAACATTTCTAGAAATGTTTATTAATTAATACATGTTTGCAGTACATGGTGGTTATATTCACGGTGGGGAGTTGGTCCGTGTACGTAACAATTCTTTTTTTATTTTCCCGCCCCTTGCTCGCCATCTCCCCTCTGTCCGAGAAGAGAGGACTTTGATCTCACTGCAGAGAAATGATAAATGATTAAGGTGAGATGGATATGCTGATTACTCTGATGGATTAGTACATAACGTATACATGAATCACACTGCACCGAATAAATATGTACAATTTTTATATGTTCATCAGAAATGATGATTTTTTAAAAATGATATTTTCAGTGCTCCACGAATAAGTGTCCAATGACTAGATGAGCCAAATGGCCCAGGGAAAGGATATCCTGTGGATTTTCTTCTCTGGGTTGTAGCCTGTTAACTGACTCATTTTCCAAGAGCCCAGCCACCCCCACAGCCAGCACGAGGCTGGTGTTTGCTTCCTCTGTCCTGAAAGCCCAGGTCTTCGTCTCTACCCTCCCACTCACATCTCCACTCACGGCAAGGGGCAGATCCTCTCACCTGGAAGCCTGGTATCGAGTCCTGGGCTACTCTGAGGCCACGAGAACAACTTTGTAGGCCCACAGTGTATGTGACAACCTGTTTTCTACAACAAAATGTCTGAGGCTGGATGCTCCATAAGGAAAATAGTTGTAATCAGTTCACAGTTCTGCAGGTTCAGGGCCATAACACCAGCGTTGGCTCAGCTCTGCTGGGGACCTCATAGCAGACAGCATCACTGCGGTGGGGAAAGGGAGAATAGCAAGCTGTTGTGTGCAGAACTGAGACTCAGTGGCAGAGCCGTGCTCCCTCTTAATCTCTTGTTTCTGTGGGAGTTCACTCAGAAAGATTGGCATTAATCCCACCCATAACCTAACCTATGGGTGACCCCATATCCTATGCTCACACTGTTCAAAGTTCCACCACCCTAACACACCACCAGGACCCTGATTCCAGCACACGGGCTTCTTGGGGACGCCTTCAAACTGTACCCCAATCCATAGCATTGTGGTTAAAACAGTTCAACCCTGGAGCCAGCGTGATCCTCAGCCCAACTTGGAAAGGAGATGGAGCTGTATATTGGATCCCTCTCATGTGGATCAGGCTGTCAGGGTCCCCCCAAGTTTCTAGTCACTTTTGGGGTGAGAGGAGAGAATAATGAAGAAGGATCTCCTTTATCAGCATGCATGTGGGAGCTGGTGGAAAAGGGAATCATTTTTTTTCTTTTTATCAAGTTGTTCAAGAAAACAAAAGACTTGAAATGGCAACCCCTGGGCCAAATTCACTCACAGACATGTTTTGCTTGGCCCAGGCAGAGTTTTTAGCAAAATCTGAGCCAACATCTAAAACTTGGGAGATCGCATATAAAAATCTGAATTTTGAGGATACCCTAAAGATGCCACCCCTGTTAGATGAGGTGCTGGTTCCTAGGTCACTTTGGTCTGCACCAGGTTGGCCTCTTATGTGGCAATTAATTGTCTTATTCCAGGAAAATTTGAATTTGCCACTCTTGACACAAAGCAAACTTTGATTTCAAGAAGTAGGCATGGGAATGTGAAAGTTAAGCAATTGCTTCATAGCACAAATAAACGGTAGAGCAGACCAGGGGCAATAAACCTGAGAATAACGTCGCGATAGTCTACAAGAATGAAAAAAAAATCTCCTTGTCCTAGGTTGGGTTTCCTGGAAGTTGAGCCCAAGCCAAGGATTTTTGTGCGAGGGGTTTATTAAGCTGGTGTTCCCAGGAGAGGCGGAGGGAGGGAGGCTGGGAGTGGCCTCCCGCTGACCCTGAGGGGGCCTGGACCTTGAATCACACCATGATGCCAGGCCCAGTGCATGTGGCTGGGGATGTGGAAACACCCAGGCTGTGTATGGGGTCCCACTCGGGAGGGCCATTGGCGTTGGACCCACTGGCTTCTCAGACACCGCAGAATAAGGCGTCTACAGCAGTTACCCCACCGCCTGCCGCAGTTATAGAAGCAACTGATGCTCATTAGAAATAGACTCAAAATTACACAAAAGATTAAGGAAGAAAAAATCATTACTCATCCCACACTGCACCAAATTATCGTTTCTTCTTCCTTTTAATTCTGCGTTAAAATGATGTGACCCCTTATTCCCCAGATGGTGGGGAATCCAAGTCCCTTTTCAATATTTTTAATCATTTGCCACTGGGGTGAAGGGCAAGCATAACTGACCAAAGGCCTCCTCTGCTGGACTCTAAGTCAGCTGATCAGTGACGGTGCAGTTATGGCATCTGTGCTGAGGACAAGCTTCCAGCCAGTGACTCCCGGTGCCACCCTCAGTGCTGGAGCATCTGAGAGCTGATTCAGTCTTGAGGACTCCTCAGCGACCTGGCTGAGCCTCCCTCACCGCATGACAATGTCACCCAGCCCTCCTCCCTTCTTCCCTGGCGTGGGGTCAGAGTAGTTTCCCCTCTGCCAGCTCCCCAGCGTCCTCCAGCTTTCCTCCTGTCTCCGTTTAGGCATTTCTCCTTATATTAATAAAACCCTTGCATGTTTCGTCCTGCCTTAGCATGTGCTTCTTGCTTCGAGTTCACAGTCTTCTAGGGGTCTCTGCTGCTCCCTGAGATATTGACTTGTGGCTACCTCTGGCCATTCTGGCTCCTGCCTTAGCTGGAGCATTCTGAGAAGAGGAACTGGCTTTTCCAAAGGTTGGGGTTAGGGGTAGAAAGCAGAGAGACAGAGATAAAGAGAGCGATAGAGATAGAGAGACAGTTTCCAGAGATGTATTTGGCTGTTTGACAGTTTCCCCCGGCCTTACGTTATATAGGTCTCCTGTCTCAGGTATAGCATCCTAGGCCCCTGGGCAAGCCCACCCAGGAAGCCAGAGAAAGGTGAGGTCAGAGGTAGACACTCAGCTTGACCCATCAGTCAGCCTGGGGAGGCCACACGCACTTTGACTGCTGACTCCACCAATTCCATCTCCTCTGTTGTGTTTGACTTGTCCTCCGTCCTGTACTGCCCAGGACTGGACGGCACAGCTCCCTAAGCTGTGTCTCCCGTGGAGAGCTACTTACGTGGCTTTCTGGTTTGGGCGCTGGTGTTTTAGTTCCCTGCCCACATCTCCCTAGCAGTCACCTCTGTGTCAGTGGGGATGCCCCTTGCAAACCTCGGTGGGAGTCTTCCTAGTGTTGAAGACACTTGACCTGACTCCTGGGCCAGCCAGAGATGCCCTAGGGTCAAAGACCCAGCTTCCCCCGATGATGGACAAAGGGTTAGGTAACTGGCTCAGCTTGTGGCCTCTTGGCTGGGGTGACTCTTCCTGCTGCACGGGGGTTGCCCCCTGGAACAACTGGTTTGGAAACACTCCTGCATTACCTTCCCTTCTGTCTTGGCACCCCACACTGGTTATTTTTTGAAATTCTTTCCCAAATAAAGTGAGGCCGTGGAATGCTTGTCTAAGACTTGCTTCCGGGAGCCAGAAGAGGTTCCCTCCCTCGCTCAGGTCTGTGGGTGGATGAAAGCTCCCTGGGGGTGGGGTGTACACATGGCTCTGTGGTGCCATTGGAGGAATGGTGTCACACCCCACAGGTGCCCGAGGAGGACCCTGGGGCAAGGGATGAAGGAAAGGACTGGATGTAGGCGCTGCAGATGCGTGGCAGACAGGGCCGGCAGCCACCCTTCCTCTCAGGGTGCATCTATCCAAACGGAGAGTGGCTGCCCCTGTGGATGGGGCCTGTGTGTCCTGGTCTCCATTCACCTGGCTTTCCTTGCTTCCTTGTCATGATAGGACCTGTGGACATTTGGTTTTGTGACCTTGTGCTAGATCTGCCTGTTGGAACCCCGGAACTGGGGCAGACAATGACCGGTGTGTTAAATCTCTGAAAGGAATAAGAGTGGTGTAAGATATTGCTGGTGCTGGGGCCAGGGTTTCAGACTGGTTGGCTGCCCACACTCAGGAAGGATCCGCAGTGTCTTTCCAATGCTTGGTACTTAGTTCTGGAGCCCACTATTTCCTTACCAGGACAAAGTCAAAAAGGTTGACAGGTACCTGGATATAACATTTTGAGTCCAGTGATTCTCAATCCCTGGCCCTGTTTTTTAGAAACACCAAGACGGGCCCGAGGAATTCTCGTTTTACAGGTCTGGGGTTGGCCCACGAGGCTGCTCCTTTTCAGAGCCCTAGTTAATGTGTGCTGGAGCTGGCTGGCACCCGCAGGAGAGTCATGGTGAGCCTCTACTGCCCACAGCCAGTAGGAATAGGCCTGTAGAACACATTGCTAAGCTTCCTGGGGTGGGAGCTGTCAGAGTCCCTGATACGAGATTTGTCACCCATTTTGAAGCAGGGGGTCTTATAGGCCACAGGTCCATCCCAGTGGGAACCACACTGCACGTTAATCCACTTTGATTCTTCCACTCCTTATCTGTGTGACACTGGATAAGGTATCCTCACTCTGGGTCCACCGTAGAGATGGGCCTCCCAAAGATCATCTTTCTCTTTTTCTGGAATGCATGTAAGTAAGGAAGGCTGTTTCCCAGTGCCTCCTTCCAGGCTCTGTGTCCTGTGTGACCTTGACTACAGCATCTGAAGCTGTGCTAGCAGAAGTCCACTTGGTAGCAAGATGGGAAGGACCACCACAAGCTGGGTCTTGCCTGGGTTGCTGAGCCTGGGCCCTGGGGCACTGAAGTTAAGTTTTCAGTCGGAAATGATTCTTCCACGTAGGATTGCTTTCCTTGATACAGGAGAACCAGGGGCCATCACCCACTGAAAGAGAGAGGAAAAAAAATAAAAAAAGAAGGGGTACATTAATTATAGTCTCACCCATGACAATTTACTCCGCCTAAAATCCTGCCACTCACCATTCTATATTATCTCCTTTAACCTGAAAAGCAGCTCTTTTGCTCTCTTTCTAACTCAGACCCAGTATTTAGCAGGGTAATGGGATTTATGATTGTGTTTACATCGGTCTCCATGGTGACCCACCATAAAAGATCAGCTGCTTGGCAACTTGGCATTGTAGAGCTGCAGTGGAGGGTGGGATTTTTTTTTTTTTGTCTCTCTGAAGTGAGGGCTTAAGGAATAATGAAAACTTCTGCTCATACTTCTCATGAATGCTTTTTATTTTCAAGGTCAACCAAATGTTTTTTTCAGAAAAGACTAATGTACTTTTCTTCAAGCGATGCACCGTAAAATGTTTCTGCGAGATTATCCTGTCTGTACGTCGAGGACAGGCAGCTCTGGACATTTTTATTCTCTCACTGCTCTGCTGCAAATGAGTTTTTGTGACTCCAGGACTGTCACGGAACGAGTCCCTCTTATTTACTGGCGTTTTCTGCACTCATTAGCAAATGCTTTTTTTTTTTTTTAATGAGCTGCTTGCTATACACTCTGAATCACTTCTCATTTTAGAAACCGGTTTCATTCGGTTTGCAGTTGGTTTACCACAATCCCTTTGATGATGGGGTCAACGTTGGCAGAGGCCTGGAAGGCACAAAACAGTACCCCAGTTTCCTTCTGAGGTTCCCTATTGACTATAGGCGTTTTCTAGGAGTAATCAAAGGGCTTGTTTTAAAACATTTAAATGCCCTTTCCTGACCTCTTGCTCAATGTGGGGACACAGGAAGGGGAAAAGAAGTTGAGTCATACAGATATGCATGAATCTAGCCCAACCTGGACATCTGGAGGCTATGATGAAGGTAATGATGGTGGCCACAGTGGCTAATTGACCACTTACCATGTGTTTTATGTGTAGATCTTGCTCAATTCTCAGAATGATCTTTAGCCACGTGTCATCAGCTAGGGGCCCAGTCACAGCTGTTCTGACAGTAAATCAGTGTCTCCCACCAGCTGTGCCCACTTCCCCCCACTGCTCAGCTAAACACAGTCCAGTGTCTCTAGTGCATGACCTACAACCCAACTCCCCTGGTGTACTGGCCAGCTTTCCATGATTGCAACAAAATATCTGAGACAATCAACTTAAAGAAAGGAAAGGTTTGTTTGGTTCACAGTTTTGGAGGTTTCCGTGCAGCACACGGTCAGCGTGCTGTGTTGCCTTGGGCCTGCAGTGAGGCAGCGAATCATGGCAGGAGCATGTGGTGGAGGAAGCTGCTTGCAGCATGGCAGGCAGGAAGCCAAGACAGAGGAAAGGCCTGGCATCTCTGATATCATTCCAAAGACACTACCCAGGGCCTTAACTCCCTCCTGCTAAGCTCCCACCTCTTAAAGGCCCCACCCACCTTCCAGAAGCATAAGAGTCTGGCCGCCACACCTTCCCCACGTGGGCCTTTGAGAGAACACTTGTCCTAACCATAGTGTCTGGTCGCATACTTAGTAAAGTCTCACTTTCACAATGGGTCAGATTTGGACTCCAAGACATTTTTGGGCCTGTAGTAGGTATGATGCTAACTTACCTGACAGCAGTGACCCAAAGCAGCAGTTACGACTCAGTGTACTGGATTGGGTCGCCTGAGAAGCACTCTGCTGGGATCTAACTGTGCATGTCCCCGTCACCTTGAGTCCTCATTAATAGGTAGGTACCCAAGCCCCACACCGAGGGACTACGATTTATCAGGTCTGCACTGAGGTCCAGGGGGTCTACGATTTTAACAAGGATTGAAACACTGCTGCTGGTCACAGGCAGCCCCTGGGAGCAGCTCAGATCTCAGTGCTTCTCCCCGGTCCTGACTTTGAGATCCAGAAGCATCACTGCTCTCAATGTGGATTTCTTTTGTGGGTTCAGCAGGCGTTCACTGAGATACTTCATGCTATTCAATTTTCTTGTTTCACTCCTTGCTAAGGGCTTGGCAAGTCTCACATGTGTGGAGTGTTTACAATTTCCATGCATTGTGTTGTTTATGGGATGGCTTATAATTTACATATATCACATTACCTGCTTTCTGGATCAGAGGGGTGTGGTTTGGCCCATTTCACAAATTAAGAAAAGGGGGCCAGAATGCTGAATTACCTATGGCCAAAGGGTGGCATAGGGATGATGAGCCATTTCCTGTTTATGCCATCAAGTTACCTATCTCTGTTTCCATTATGAAAGCGTTGTCTCCATCCTACAGTCAGCAGAGTGCATGCGTATGGGGAAAAAATCCTAGAATAGAGGCTGAGAGCTTGAGTTCTAAGCATTGAGTCAGCACCCATTTCCCTGTGCATTGAATGGCAGTGGCACTGTATTCACTCTAATAGGCTTATGCAGACAGTTGGATGTACGTCCCAGAGTAGTTGTTACTTTCTAGGATTCCCAGAGTCAGGGAAGATACTGAAAGGTACTGCAACAGTGAAACTACTGCACATGTTGACTGCAGATGTTCCATAGGCCTTGGTGATTTTAACTTCACTCCGAACTGCTTATGCTGCTTGCAGACTATCTTGTGCTTCTGTTCATTTTCTGTTGCTAAAACTGAATGCCACAGGCTGGGTAATCTACGAAGTATAGGCGGTTATATAGCTCCTGGCTCTGGAGACTGGCAAGTCTAAGAGCCCAGCTTGGCATCTGACAAAGGCCTCTCGCTGCGTCATGAAAGACAGATGTCATCTGACCCAGAGCGAGCCTGCCAGCTTGGGTCTCTCTTCCTCTTCTTATAAAGCCACCAACACCACCAAGAAGACTCCACCCTCAGGACCTCATCTAACCCCAATTATCTCCAAAGACCTGACCACCAAATAACAGTAACGTGCAGCTTTGGGGATTGAGATGAATTGAAGTGAAAAATTGAAATGAAAGTGAATTAAAACAAAAAAAATGAAGGGAACATTGGGAATTAAATGAACTTTGAATGCTCACGTTCAAATCATACTACTGTGGTTATGGGTCATTTTGTTTCTTTTCTTCCTTTCACTCAAATGAAAGAAAGAAAGAAAGACAGAAAGAAAGAGTGAGTTTAAGAAATTGGCTGTTGAGGCAAATCATGGATCAGCGTGCTGGCAGACAGCAGGGATCGTCAGAGAAAAATCATAGCAGGGTCTGTTTGTGAGGCTCTTGATGTGTGCCAATCAGAGCCATTGCACGAGGAGGTGTGACGCGGGGAAACCGAGGCTGAGCAGGGAACATGCCCCACTTGCCCTTGAACTTCTGCAGCCTCCAAAGCCAGCTTTCTTAGTCACTCTGATGTGTCACCCTCCCTTCAATCAAAAATCAGGATCTAGAAGAATTTGAAAAATTCTAACTTTGAGAAGAGGACCTTCTCTCTCTTTTCTTACTGGAGCTTTGATTATTTTTCAATTTTTTTCTGCTTTCCTGTCCCTTAAAGCCCAACAGTGTGATGTATCCAAAGACTGGAGGAAAGAGGGCAGTGGAGAAGGGACCTTTGAGATAGAAATGGGAAAAAGTAAGGGTGTGAGGTGCCCTCAGCCCAGTATTGTCATCCTGCAGTGTGGCTAGTTTGGAGCCCAGAAGAGAGAGAGAGAGAGGGAAAGAGAGAGAGAGAGAGAGAGAGAGAGAGAGAGACAGAGAGAGACAGAGAGACCTGATGGCTTGGGACTTCCCTGGTGGTAGCCCAGTGTTCCTGGGGTCATTCCAGCGTGGATTTTCTGAACTCTTCACCCTGCCCTGACCTCAGGATGCAGCCCTGGCTCACATTCCCTCTCTGTTAGATTCCCGCTGTCTGAATCACTCTCGGGGGTGACCCCTCTGCTGCGTCACCTTGAACCTTCCTGTTGTAGCAATAGCTCAGGATGTCACCCTGAGACAAGTATCCTTCTTAGCTCCTTGCATACATGGGCACTCTGTGAGGTCACTAACATGAGTGAAATGTTTTCCGAGTGGAAACTGAGGCTTAAAGAGGCTCGGGAGGACCCAGGGATATAGCTCGCTGGCATAAGAGCCTACTTAGCAAGGCCCAAGTTCCTGAGTTCGATTCCCAGTAGGAGAGAGAGAGAGAGAGAAAGAGAGAGAGAGAGAGAGATTCAGAAACATGCTAAAGATATACAGGAAATAAGTGTTTTGGGCTGAACCTGTCAGCCAGCTCTAAGATACACATCCAATTCACCTTTCTGTGCTGTCTCTCAGGAGGTACAGACAAGGCCACCAGGCTGTTTGTGGGGAGAGAAGTCTCTCATGGAGTGGTTGTAGTCTCCTTTAACACATCTTTCCCTGGGCCACCGGGCAGACAGGCTGGGGGATTCTCACAGGCGCTAGAGGGTAGACACCAGTGGGCCACTGCAGGCACGTTCCTCTATCTCTACCTAAGCCTGAAGCTGGCACCTCCTGGAGGACCAAGCTTGGAGAAGGTCTGTCAGTCTACCTGAGGGAGAAAGGCAGTGCAGAGGCTGGCTGGGTGGGTGGAAAGCCTGCCCAGTGCTGCTCAGTCTCATTAGACCGTCATCCTCTGGCGGCTGTGGGAGGGGTGTGGAGGTCTGTTCCAGGACCCCGTCAGTCCAAAGGATAACAAAATATGAAGACGCTCAAATTCCTTCTATGAAATAGCTATGTAGTATTTATGTATAACCTACGCAATCCCATCCTGCACTTTAAATCACTATAGATTGTTTACAATGCCGAATGCTGTATAAATGTAATATAAATAGTTATTTTATTATATTGTTTAGGAAATAACGACAAGAACAAAGATCTGCACAGATTCAGTGCAGGTGCATGTTTTTTTCAAATGTGGGATTGAATCCAGGATCTTAAACTTCTGAGGTGAGTATTCAACCATTAAGCTACACACCAGCTCCATAGAGATGCAGTTTTTTTGTTTTGTTTTGTTTTGGTACTAAGGCTTCAACTCAGGGCTTTGCACATATTAGGCAAGCTCTCTGCTCTTGTGCTACACCTCCAGCCCTTAAATGCAAATTAAAATTATTTTTGATCCAAGGTTGTTTAAATATGTGAATACTGAGGACAAGCTGCCCATGATTCTATTTCAAAAAGCTCAGGAGGAAGGTGTCGGAGTTCTCTAACATGCATGGATCCCGAAATGTCTTTATTTTTAAATTAGTGCATGATTTGCATAGTGGCCGTGCTAATTTACATTCCCACCAACAGTGCAGAAGAGTTCCTTTTCCCTGTATCCTTGCCAGCATTCAGTTTTTTGTACTCTTGATGATAGCCATTCTGACTGGGGTGAGATGGAATCTCAATGTACTTTTGATTTGCATTTCCCAGATGACTAAAGACGTGGAGTGTCATTTCATCCCAAGATGTCATTTTTAAATGAAAAAGACAATTCATCAGCAGATAGCATACCGCATATGTGGAGCAGAATATTCACACTAAAGCACCCTAAAGTCCCCGTGGGCATTTAGGGGCACGTACACGTCTGGAAGACGATGCGCCTCACCGGCACTACTTCAGAGGTGGAACTGGACTGGTGGTCAAGGAACACTTGGGCCTGATGCAAATATATTTTCACTCATATATTTTCACTTTTTAGTGGTGCTGGGGACAGAATCAGGGACCTGGGTACCCTGGGCGGGGCTCTATCACTGAGCTGCATTCCCATCTTGAAAGCAAAATAGATTTGTGGGTGATTGTTGCAATTAAATGACAAACAACCTGACAGTTACAAAAGAAAAGGCCATTTTATTTCTATAGCAGCCCCCGGAGGGTTGCCGTTAGACAAATTACATTTATATCCTCTGAATATCTGAGGTCCAGGGCTTTTACAGCTCTGGGACTTGATTTTCAGCAGCACCACGGTGGAAGCTCTGCTCAGTCCTTGATTTTGAGTCAGGGCTGGTGATCTCTTTCTTCCAAGCTTTTTCCTCCTTCCATACTCTTTCTCTTACATCTCTTTAATCCATTACTTCTGAGGCAGCCAGCCAGAGCAGCAAAGGCTTGGAGCTTCTTCACTCCAGACCCATCTGAATTTGACCAGAGCGTAAGGATGACAGTCTGGAGAGAGGGACGCCTTTGGGCTCTGCTCCTGCCACCTGCTTCCACCACGCACTGCCCCGAGGCAGTGGTAGACTCTTTTGTAAGTTGTGTTCAATCTTGCAAAGCAGGTGGATCTTTCTAACAGGGCATTGCTTCTCATTCGTGAGACATGGGATTAAAGACACTGTGTTTGCCCTTTACCTTAATCTCCAGTAATCCTCGATAATCTCCCCGCTGAAGACGGCCAAGTCTGCAGTGAGCTGACTCACACTTCCCCTGGCGAGGCGCGGGCAGCCAGGTGTTTGCCCGAGCACAATCTCCTTGTATGTCAGCTCCTTGTATGTCAGCATGGGACTCGTGACCTGCTACATGGACCTGATATCAGAGATAGTCCTCGTCTCTCTCGGCCATGTGGTAGAACCTTGATCCCTGTATCCCAAGGATGCCAGTCCACACAGCCAAATGGAGCCCATCACTCCGTTACTTCTTGATCTCCCACTGAGTGTCAAGGAAACCCAGACTTTCTTACTGGACACTGAATTCACATAACACAGCCGAGGATTTGGCGGCAAACCAAGCTGCTGGGCAAGTATCAGGAAGATTTGGAAGATTAAAAGCATGGTTCCCTTGGAGAGAATGACACTTTATTTTGATGTAATTGATGACAATCCAGGCATGCCTGGGAAGAATCTTTATTTCCTGGTATAAATAGGTAGCGGATGACCCTTCCTTGACAAGACAGCCCAGTACAGAGACCAGGATGTAGATTCGGAGGTGGGATGATGGGAGTTCAAATCTCAGCTCTGCCATTTCCTTGGAGAAAACAGTCATCTGTCTGAGCCTTGCGTTCCTCACCAGAAAAGTCAGTCTATAATAAGTGTCTCCATAGTTGTGAAATTAAGAAACTACATATAGATATAGTAGATATAGATATAGATATAGATATAGATATAGATATCGATGGATTTGGCCTCCACTGGGTGCTCAGTAAATGGCAACTACCATTATACTAACATTCATGTTACATCAGTCGGGAGTCATAGTTACAAGTGACATAACTTGACTAGAATAAGATATAAGTAAGAAAAGGGAATTCACTGTCTTGTTTAACAGAAAGGTCTAGGAACTTCAGGCATGATTTAATGTAGGTGCTCACAACTGAACCATGAGGTGGAGAAAGACACCCGTCTATATAGATTTGATTCTTTAATTCTGTTGAACAATCCTAAGAGAAAACAAGGATACATTTGCCAACAGCTGAAGCAAATGATCAGATTAGGCTAATTGGAAATGTTTAAGTGTTAAGTGCATCTTTTTGTCCCTAAGACTATCGTTATGTCTGAGAATTGGTATGTTAAGGTCATGTGTTGGTCTTACGTCTGTTCTTTCAACCAGAGACTGAGGCAAATGCCATATGAATGAAGGAGAGAATTATCAGAATCCTAAGGAAATCTGGTGTAGGTGCTATTATTAGAAGGAAGGATAACAGATTTTAGGCAGGCAAAACCAATATACTCTCATGACTAGGGCATGTTTTTAATTGATTTTGTAATTGCAAGGTTGAGTCAACCTTGAAAGATAAGATTATTGATCAGTAGAAGCTGCCATTAATTTCTCCTCTTCCTCCCCTTCCCCTCTTCCTCTCCTCCCCCTTCTCCCCCTTGCTTTTCCTCTTCCCCGTGTGCCAGAGATTGAACCCAGGGCCTTGTACACCCTAACCACACACATCATAGCCCTGAGCTATATCTCTAACCCCTTACTATCAATTTCTTTAGCTGCTTTTAAGTCTTCTGATTTTGTAGATTTCCAGAAATGAGAGAAGTGACTGAGTTAATATGTACTTTCTAATAGGTACACAAGAATATCATTTGTCCTAAATTGCCATAGGATTAGTCAAATTGGAATTTTAAAAGTAATTACAGTGAACTTCTAGAAAATGTTTTCAACTCTTATTACCAGTATGGGGGTAGGGTACTTAGTAGACCCCTCATATCCCCAACCTGCTTTAAGGTATGTTTCCCTAAGACATTTGTTTATTACTTGGGTACCTTTGGAGGTGGAACTTCCCAAAATATCAGAAGATTACTTTGCTATCAATAGATTTGATTTGCTTCCTTCGCCAGTGATTGATTGCCTAAGCTGCATGCTTTGAATGGGGGAGGGCAAGACCCACCCAAAGGGCATCAAAGGGCATCGTATGTCCACAAATAGCCAGTACAAAAGAGAGTGCAGATGTCGTGGAAGATGTACAACGTGCAATGGAAAATTCAGAAAAGGGTACTAAGCATTTTGGAAGGTTATGTCCCTTCATGAAAAGGAGTGTATTGAAATGGGCTTGGAAGGGTGTAATTTGGTTGGTGGACATTTCCTTGGCAGAATGAATCTGATCTTGGGGTTCAAATAGGCAAGGAATTTCTTTTCACAGCCTCAAAAGATGAACTACAGAATTTCATAGCAAGGTTTGGCTCTCCTAAAATGTTTTCACAAGCATTTTCTAAGAAACAGAGTAGTCACCTTCTTCCAGTCTCCGGCTACTGACTAGGGACTCAGTTCAGAGGGGTAACCTGACTTATAATGAATGTACCTCTGTTCCCTGGCTCTCCTGCCTCCCAGCCTCACTTGAGTCGTGGCTTGATCTAGGAGGTGGATGGAAGGTGTCGTAGGTTTCAGAGTCTCCCTACCCATAATGCTCTGCACCTTTACCATTACTTACAAGTAATGGATCACAGCTCATTAGCAAAACACTGTAAGACAAGGTTTCCTGCTTCTCCCAGCTGATGAGAGCTCGGTGCTTAGCATGGTTCTGTCACTGTGTTGGTTCCCTCATGATCACATGGGCTGGGATTTGTGACAGTCTCTGAGCCTGCTTCCTTCACTCTGTGTACTTTTCTCATTGGCACATTTGTTTGTGCCTTTTTACTATTCAAAAAAAAAAAAAAAAAACTTTCCTTATCTCTTGACTGAAAGGCAACCCAGACAGGAGAGGATTGTCCAGGCCAGAGCCTGGACCTGGAGTTCTGGGGCCTTTGGGGTTTAATTTCCTCTGCGACACAGCTGCTGCTCTGGGTTTGGTCAGGTTCCTTTGCTCTCTCGGCTGTGACCTGGAAACACCCTTCTGTTTCTGGAAAACATGAAGTCCTTCCTGGAGGAGGACACACTCTTCTGCTAAGTCCCTCCATCCTACGACCCTGTGCTTGAGGCATGGGGACTTGGGTGGTCTTAAGGCTTAGTTCAGAAGAGGTGGGACCAAAGAACCCCCTTCCAGGTTAGTGGTGACCCGGAGGCCCCTCTAGCCTTTTCTGTGCATCATGGACTGATACCAGTCTTTATAAAAATGAATCTTTCAGTTGCCAAATCTTGTGTATACTTACAGTGTACAACATGATGCTTTGAAATATGCTCGTGTTTTGGGATGCTTAGATCTAACGAATTAAAATATGTATTGCTGCACATGCTTGTCATTTTTTGGTGGTGAGCTCACTTAATGTCTCTCTTAGTTATTTTCAAGTGTGATCCTTGTCCTGACTTTCTGTGTCTGTGGGTTGAAGAAACTTTTAAAAACTGTGTTTGTTCTGACCATGCACAGATTTTTCATGTCAATATTCCCTAAACAATGTGCTATAATAATTACTCACACAATTTGTTATGTTATATTGTATTACGTATTATAAGTAAGAATGATTTGGAGTATGGGGAGGATGTGTGCAGGTTTGATGCAAACACTGCATCATTTTATATAAAGAACTTGAGCGTCCTTGGGTCTGGTTAACCGTGAGGTTGCCTAGGACCATTCCCCTGTGGGTACCACAGGACGGCTTTCCAGTGCTGTTAGTATAGTCATCGTGTTGTATAATAGGCTGCCTGAATCTATTTCTCCTGCCTAAATGAAATGTAATTTTTGGCCAACCTCCCACCAACTGCCCCCTGCCAGTCTTTATCAAGTCTTTTCTCTCTTTTACTATCGAGGTCCTGGCCCCAGGGCCCCTCCTCCACTCTGCTCAGCCTGAGTGGGTAGCGGGGTGCAGGGGAGCAGGAGCTGCTGTCCAGCACATGAAAGCAGTGTCTCTGAACTCGGGGACCCTCTCACCACCCAAAAGGGGAGAGCTGACTTTACAGCCCCAATTTCTGGCATACCACTTGCAACTGTGCCAACCTAAATACTTTTTATATAGAGATCTCACACATTTTCCCTATGAAAGCCACCAAGCTAAACGAGAAGGATTAGAGACCTCCTGATATTTGGACACAGTTAACACGAGAGAAAAGCAAAAGCAGCATGCTCCGTGCGTGGGTATGCACCCTGAGAGCA